>OZ036007.1:15195822-15310822 GCA_964035015.1 Corallium rubrum
CTTCGCTTTATAGAGAAATTTTAGTTCAGCGTTTGTTTTAAAATACAAAAAGCGAAATGAGAAAGCTTAAAATATAGAATGTAAGCATTCATTCATTCATGCTAGTCCACTGACTGCATGAAATATTTTAATGGCCAAAATAAAAAATAAAACGTGAATATTTTAATGTCTCTTGAATTTACAGTCAAACCTCTATTAAGCCGACACCCTCGGGGAATTGGTTAGTGTCCGCTTAATAGAGGTGTCCGCTCCATAGACTTTCTCGTACCCAGCCCCCTGTCAATCTCGCACCCATTACCGTGTCTGTGGAAGCGTCATCCCACGCTTGTTTTCCCCACTCGATGGCCATTAAAAGATTTACAGACTTTTGATCGCTCTTGCCAGCCGTCGACGGTCGCTGCCCTTGTTCTCCGGAAAGTTTTATTGTTGCAATGTTGTGCGACACTTTAAAAGCATCTAACCCAAGGCCGGCGAGTGGGGGGGGGGGGGGGGGCAGAGGGGGCAAAATACCCAGGACCCGGGACCTTGCAAGGGGCCCGGCGAAGCCGGGCCGCGTCGCCTGTCGCGACGTCAATCACTAGTGACTGGTGTAATGCAGACCAAAGAAATGTTGAAACCATTGTGTACCCAGGGCTTGAAATTTGCTGTATACCGATATCCATGGGATACTAGATTTTAGTTTTGGATACTAGAAGTCTTAACTTCAGTATCCCAACGGCATACAAAAAAATTTCGATAGCGCACAGCCACAGAATGTGAAGTAACGTCTTACAATCAATACAATGTAACGTAACGTCTTACAATGTAACGTAATGTCTTATAACGTACCGTCTTATAATGTAGCGTAACGTGTTAGAATGTAACGTAATGTCTTATAATGTAGCATGCCGTCTTATAATGTAGCGTAACGTCTTATATAGAGCACGACGTCTTAAAATGTGGCGTAACGTCTTATAATGTTGCGTAACATCTTATATAGAGCATGACGTCTTAATTAGAATGCAGCGTAACGTCTTACATTGTAACGGAACGTTTTATAATGTAGCGTAACGTCTTACATTGTAACGGAACATTTTATAATGTAGCGTAACGTCTTATATAGAGCACGACGTCTTAGAATGTAGCGTAACGTCTTACAATGTAACGGAACGTCTTATAATGTAGCGGAACACCTTATGTAGAGTGTACGGCCGTATGCAAAATTGCAAATGTGCTATTATACCTGCATTAGCCATCATGCATTCATACATTTCACGTAAATTTAGGGGAGGGGGACCCCGTACACATGTCAGTCAAGGGGCCCGGCTTTTGCTCTCGCCGCCCCTGCTCTAACCACCCATTTGATGCAGAAAATTATCCAACTTTTCTGCAATTACCAATGCCTCTTTTTACAGGAATGTTCCAGATATTGGAATATTGGAGTTTCGGCACATGACATACCAATCCCAAACTGTCCGATTTATGTCAGAATATTTAGCCTTGCATGCGTTTACTTTTCTTGTCGCTGGAACTGATATTGCTCTCATAAGAAGAAATAATTTCTTCTGCGAATTTATCGGTCGACTTACGATATCCCCAAGACGAGTTTTCCTTTGCAAACTTGATTATTTCGACTCCCTCATTAAGGCTCAGGCACTTTCGATTGCTTTGTGACTGTTTCTTCACCGGCTTTGCAGAAATTCCTGGCGGCTTAACTTGATTCTTCGCCAAGCGCTCCGTCTTACCAGCCGAGTCATGGTCAACAGTATATTCTTCCCCACGCATAGAAGTGTTCGCTTTTCCATAGCAAGTGACACAAAAGGCCACAGAAAGACCAAGTCTCCATCCTGGGATTTCTTCTGAGGCGGCGACAGAACAATTGTCTGACATATTGCAGGTCGGAGCATTACATGTCAGACATTTATACTTCGTCTCGTGCTTGCAATTCTAGCACATAGCTCTTAACTACTAATTGTCACTTGCCATCGTTCCAACTCATAGTGTGATAGAAACGCAAGTTAAGGCCTGAGGTAGCGCTGCGCCGCGCCTTGATACCTTGCCTTTGAACATGTCAGCTGTCTCACTGAGCACTTTTGTCCACTCTTTGTATATTTAGTTGTTTAAAAACGCTTCGCTTCTTCCACCACTACTTGAAAAAGTTAACTCAAAAACTCACACTTTACTTGACAATAAAAAAGAAAATTAACTTTAAATTTAGATTTAAACGAATTGTCTTCAATTTTCCAAACCAAATGGCCGCCATATCTTTCTTTATGGTCTTTGAGGTCGGAAAACACGTTCGTTAAAATCCACTGTACAACATGATTGGGTTTCTTCAGTGTTTGTTTTCAATTGGCTCATTGGCTCCTAAAATTTGTTGGACTGTACAAATTTCTCTTTTTCTGCATTGTAGTTTCTTAAAACTGCACTGTTGTCGGTTAATCAAAATTCAGAAACTATTTCATGTGTATCATTAATTATTCCATTGCATTGCCTACGTCATTTACCCTGCATTTTATTCCATTTACCCTGCAGAAATGTTGTTCCATTGCACTATTACTGATATTTATTCTATGTAAAGTGAATGGTTGAATGCCGAAATATTTTCTGACTTGTGACGAAAATATTTCAAAATATTTATATTGAGGTTTGTATTTTCAAAATGGTTATTTATTTGTTTATTTATTTATTTATTTATTTATTTATTTATTTATTTATTTATTTATTTATTTATTTATTTATTTATTTATTTATGTATTTATTTATTTATTTGTTTGTTTATTTATTTATTGAACTATATTTAAACTCGGTAGCCTATCAACTAATTACAAATACAAAAAAATCCAAGAATAAGAAGAAACTATAAAATGTTGATTTTCATAGGGCCGTGTAGAACTAACTATTAAAAGACTTGTTTGCTTAATTACGACTAAATTATCTAAATAAAAAACTATTTACATTCTGACATTGTTAAAATTATTTAAAATTATTAAAATGGAAGGGGAAAAGTCATTGCTAGTACTTCAAGTTATTTAAAATAGTACAGTTTTCATCCTTAAAAACCTCCCGCAGTTTAGTTTTAAACTCAGTTATAGCAAGGGAAGTATTCTTTAGATGTAATGGCAGAGTATTCCAGATCTTGCAGCTTCATAACTAAAGCTGCGTTTCATTGCATTTGACCTGGGTTTTGACAACATGAGCATATTCTTGTTACTTCGAAAATTGTAAACCTGGTTTTTAGTGTGAAACTTTGCAGTATTGTGATGAGTGGCGAAAATTCACACGATACATACATAGATAGTGTAAACTTTCCGGGGGGTAAACTTACCACGTTTAACGACATACATACTTGTCGTAGTTGAAAGGCTAAAACCAGTGAAAATGTGAAACACTATTTTAACACTGTTTACAGTATCAGTCTTTCATAGACGACCAATATTTATGTCGCTTAAAGCTCATAAGCCCTATAAACAGCGATAACATACAGGTTTGTACCTTATCTATGGATATTCTTGAAAGACGTGTTTAATCTTAATTTACCAAGAATGAAAGAAGTTTCCCCCCCGGAATACATTAGAATGCCACTGCGCACGCGTGGTTTTGTTTGCGACTGGCGAATACAACAATGGCGGAGAAATGCAAAGGAGTGATCAATTTTCTTCTTGAAACAACGAATTTCTAGGCTTAAGTGCATGGCTAACTAAATATGGTCTGGGCGAAAGGATTTATTGTTTGCCTAGCGGAAGGTGCGAATAAATATTAAAAGCTTTATATTTAACTTTAATATGGTGTGGCATATTCATGACGATGTTGTGAAGTCGGTAGAGTGTTGTTGGTTCGTGTCTGGTATATTTTACACGAGTGGCGCTCGAGCAGTTTTGCACGTCAGCTCAGTAACAAATTCTGTATACTGGAGATTGTAGACTGTCTTCGCATTTTGATTTGGCATTCAATAAGCAACTGTACGAAGAACCCTGGCCATATAGTAAAAGAATGTTTAAGTTATGCATGTATCTGTACCCGCGCGAACTTAGCGCGTGATTGGGCAGACGATTCGCAAGGGTACATAACGTGAAGCTAGCAACATAATCATCAGGCGCTCGTAATTTGTGAAGGCAACAAAAACTTACTTATGTTGACATCCACTTGACAAATTTTAGTCAATTTTGATCTCGATTGAGTGGACGTCACACGATACGTATTATTATTATTAGAATTCTTGGGATGCGCCAAGCTTTTTATGCAAAAATTTCGAGGAGTTTAAAAAGATTTTGATGTTATTAAACAGACCGGAAAACAATAGTGAAGGGCACAAAAGACGTCAGTATTCATGTTTGTCGCAGTTTGTAATTTTTTTTGCGTTCTTGAAGAGAAAATGACTCCTTAAGAATCCATCGAGATTCTATTTGGGGTTGTTTGACTGAGTTTTCGCTTGTATTAAATTAACTTGGGCTTTGCTCAAGAAGATGGGCTGGTAGGTTGCGGGGCTGGCAGCAACCTCGTACCCAGGGCATTTTTTCCTCCACGAGGGAAAAATGCCCTGGGTACGAGGTTGGGGCTGGCAGCTCTGTCTGTACTGGTGGCAAAAATTGTTATTATCTTTGACTAGAAACTTTGCACTATCCTTTTTTCTTTTCTTATGATAAACCGCTTGAAGATTTCAATGAAAAAAATGATAAAATACAGAATATACTATTCAATATTTCATGTTAATTGTGTAATATTTCTCGTGTGACAGAACATTGTATATGCAAATTATGCCTATATACACGTCATTCTTATTACCATTTTGGAAATACAAGCCTCACTATAACAACAAATAAAAGTTCAATTCAAATAATATTTTTAAATATTAAAATAGAATAAAATAATATTAAAATACATTAAATAGAATCCGTATTCAGTAATATCATATTTGGGTTTATAAGCACTTTAAATTCAACTAAAACCTTACAAAATATTTTGAAACCTTAGTAAATTCATAACGAGCTTTTTTTTGTGTGTTATAAAGAAATATGAATGTTTTCAATTCCCCGTTGAAAGGAACATTTACGTATTTACCGAATGAAATTGTTTTTACCATTGCACTCATAAACATTCATTATTTCCATAATGTAATATATCTTGGTACAAAGTTAAGGTTACCGTATATTATCACAAATGTCTCTAGTATAAAGGACGTAGCACGTTACCTTTACGTCGCGGATACCGTAACTCTAAAATCAAATTAAAGCTTATAAAACGTGCGATGGTTTTAATTTTTTAACGCTTAAAATGTATTTCTTTTATTCCTTGTTCTCCCATTGTTTTCTCTTTACTCTCTTGTTTGTTCTTGGCTGACACTGAGGTTAAAGGGTTAATTTTAAAGTTAATGTTAGCTAATGTTAAAGAGATTTTTCCACGATCTCTCTAGACGGATGTCGTGATTGTCTTTTACAAGCTTTATCTAAAAGTGGTTTTTGTTTTTTTAAATCATTCTTTTCAGTAAGATCTGATACAAAGCGCGAAAAAACCGTGTCGGAGTTTTTCCATATTCGATTTTGGTCAAAATGTATACAATATTTTCTAAATTGACAGAAAAACGCCTGAGGTAAACGAACGGGAATGGCCGTCAACGTAAAAGCTTTGGGAATTATCGAATTCCCCAAAACGTTTTTGTTGGTGATATGTATCTATCATCTCTGAAAATTTTAGGGGAACCTAGCTAATTCCCTTTAAAAAACATTCCAGCGAAGAATACATTTTGAGTAGAAAATTTTACTTTAAATTTTACTTGCGGTTAAAAACATTACATCGTCATTTCTCCCTGCCTTTCACCAAAAAGTTAAGCCCAGTTAGACCGGGTTAGTACTTGGATGGGCCCCGTTCTCGGACTTGAAACTCGTGTGAGTAGAGTTTAGTTGGTCTCTCCTATGCTTCAAGGTTTTTTCGCCGGGTTCTCCGGTTTTTCTGTGATTCGTGGTCTGACATGTGTGTGATAAGTGCGTCGTATAGCGGCTGCCAGTGCAGCTTTAATATGCTTTCGACTCTGCCACTTGAAATTTAACTTTGTATGTAAATTTCTCTTGAACAGCCCCTTGTGGGAAGAAGTAATTAAATTTGTATTTGTATTAATTTTTATAAAATAACATGTATACTACGCTAGCCCTGATTGGTTAATTGCCATGTTTGGATCAGAGTATCCAAACACGGAAAATTCCCACCAAAACGATTTTTTGAAAATGTCGGACAGTGTATCATATTCACTTGTGATTATTTTATAAAAGAAATACCAAATGGGTTTTTCCGTGTTTGGAGACTCTTATCCAAACACTTTGGAAATTGCTCGACTTTCGAAAAGCTAAAAACACTCGCCTACCGCACGTGTTTTGTTACGCTTTTCTCCAGTCTCGCAATTTCCCGCGTGTTTGGATCAGAGTATCCAAACACGGAAAACCATTTGGTATTTCTTTAGTAATTTATATTCGTCACTATATTCACTCGTTTTCTATATCTTTTTTTGTGAAATTTTAGCACGGAACTTTATCGCGGTTCAAAAAATGTTTTCGAAAAAATAATTAGCTTCTTAAAGTATACGGAAATCTTAAACGGTGGTGCATGAATCGTAGTACCACCTAGACCATTATCATGCTTGTTCCCATTATTGCTGGCCTTGCTCGTAGTGCTATTATTTTTTGTCCTGTTTCCTCGTTTTCTTTAACGTTTATTTCAAGATTACCCTACAGGAACCCAAAAAAGATTTAGAAAACTTTATACGTGTCAAGGTCACATCTCCAGTGTCCGGTGCCTGGCGTTGATGAGAGCAAATCACGTCCCAGTAAGCGACGAGTACAATTTTCTCTTGTTTTCTGGAGGAGGCAGGGCCGCACTGAAATGTTGGTCTGTGAGTCTGTCCAATATGGTGAGAAATGAATCGAGCCCTGTTCCTCTCAAACCTGATAAATCTTCGCTTTCTATATGCACCCTTCTGACGGAATTGCCTCAGAAAGTGAGCCGCTACAGAAGGAAGAGACTTCAACGTCATGTTATGGAGGGTTCTTTTTGTGACATACGCTTTATGTCAGTCAGTGTGTTTTCGTTATCTGACATTTTACCTTTGGACTGGTGTAATGCTAGCATTTCTTCTCCCGTCTGTGGAGTTATTACTGGGTGTTCCGATGGACATTTGAGGTTTGTAAATGGTTTGTAATTCGTGACTTTTGTTGGAAAACACCATAATGAAATTCTTTAAAATATAATCTAAAACATGAACATCAACATCGACGCCAACACCAATATACCATTTAACACCAACACTATTAACACTAATACCATTTAACACCAACACTATTAACACTAATACCATTTAAGACCAACAGCATTAACACTAATACCATTTAACACCACCAACACCAACACCAACACCAACACCACCAACACCAACACCAACAACAGCAACAACAACACACTATCAACACCAACATCAATACCAGCCACAACACTAGCACCAACACCAACCCCAACATCAACGTCAACACTAACAACAACATCAAAATCAATGGAGGGTTGTTTTTGTGATATACGCTTTATGTCAGTCAGTGTGTTTTCGTTATCTGACATTTTACCTTTGGACTGGTGTAATACATATATGTTATTTACCGGCTGGGAGGTCCGTATAGAAAAATATTTGCCCAAGGTCTTAAAAAAGGCCCGAGGCCGCAGGCCGAGGGACATTTTTGAGACCGAGGGCAAATATTTTTCTATACGGACCGACCTAAACGGTAAATAACATATTTATTTTTTTGCTAATCGTACAATTTATAATTTACATAATTAGTAAATTAACATAATTGAATAAAGTTGCGTAATCAAGATGACGTTCACGTGATATTAAAAAGTCCAAAGTTTATCGTTCGACAATAAACAACTGCCGACATGCAGTCTGACAGGGAAGCTTGGAACCTTTTTTTTGTGGTGAAAAACAGTCAAAACGTGAAGATCCAGTTACGAAGGGAATTTAGAATGCAGTCCAAGTGTTTTTAAAGTTTAGTTGATAAAGATTCTTCGTCGTTCTTCTTCGTCGCTTTCTCGTTTTTGGCTGCTCGCTTGGAAAGTCGCTTTGAATACTCGACTGACTCCGTGGAAATTGAAAGTGTGTTGTTCGAGTTTGAAGACGAAAATGCTTGTTCTAAGCTATTTGTAACTTTTTTTCAAAGACATATGGCACGATGAGGTTGGCATGTGGAAAATATTTGACTAAAAGGTAAAGATTTGTAGCGGTTTTGTTAAAGTACCTATGACATGAAAAAATGAGTGTGGCATTTTTTACACAGACTGAAAGATGTTCAGCCAAATAATAGTCTCAGAAAGTTTGGCGTAATTCTGATGAATATTTTTCGAGTTACAACGCGTTGAAGTTGCCAATTTTGCCATATTTTCGAATAAAAAGTACGAAAAGTCTGGGACCGAGTTTAGGCCGCGATGACGTAGGCGTGTGGACTCATCGTAAATTTCACTGTGGTGATACAGGTAAATACAGCAAGATAGGGCTTTGGAAAACGAGTCAGAAAACGAATATTTTGTTTCACCAGCTACTATAGAAGACGAAGAATCAAATGATATGATTAAGCAGCAGTTTCTGGTTGATGCTGATAGTGATGAACCATCAGATCATGATGCAGTCGAGAGGCAATCGTCGATGAGGTTCGTCGATGATGTTACATTCCTTCGGGAAATATTGTCCAAAGATTTGGCAGTCTTACAGTTAATAATAGTAAATTATTCTGAATATTGCCGAGTATTAACAAAACGAATAGAACTAAAACAACAATATTTTCTATTCTATATGTTTCTATTATATATAATATACAATATATTCACACATCTCAAGCGAGTATTCACATGTGTGACGGCTGCCGAAATACTCCAATACAATAGTGTATCGCTTCTGGGTACAGATAAATTACGTTGGGTCTTACCTAGATTCCCGTAATATTATAAAGTAAATAGTACTGCGGATAACACAAAGTCTTTAAAATGCAAGCAAAGATGTGACGTGCGTCCAAAGTTGGGACGGACGATGCCTAGGCAAATGATTTTTGTACATCATACATAATTTCCGTTCCGTTCTTCTGCTCTCGTTTTCTCAGTGAAACCTGTCCAAAATTGCTCTGGTGCATGCAAATCATTTTTCGGCTGATCCATACCACAATATCGTCCTTTCGAAGGCTGGGTTTGGGGCATAGTCCATAATCATAGCGGCGAAACATAATCTTATATATATTTTATTGGCCATTCCCTAAAATATACTATTCCACCTGATTGTTGTGATATACGAAACGTCGATCAGTACGACATTTATAGTTCGAGTCGTCTAGCGTTACAATATTTCCGCTCTGGTTCTTGGTCCTATTATTATGACTAATTTGCTCAGCTGAGTTACTGTTTATATATCCCACATTTCAGCGACTCATGCAATTTCAGCTAGTTTGATCAATCACGACATAATTTGCGCAGGCGACAAAACTGTGTTGGTCATGCATTCGCGTGCCAGACCTTTGTTAACCAAATACTTAATATTACTGACTGATAATATGTAAAGAAACTCGCGCTAGAGATTAAGTTGAACATATATGCATGGATCGAATGCGGACAACTGTACAGTAAATAGTGTATACATTCAAGACCAACATTAACATTACTATAAAGACATCTTATTTATAGTGAAAACCAGTTCTCTGTAACATGACTGCTAAACTGATATCTAAGTGATTATTGTTATAGTAATATAGTATAACATACTAACTTTAGCAAATCCCATGACCAGACCGACAATAAAATTGCACAAAGATTGCACGCAAAACAACGTAATTCTTAGACCAACATTCTACCCTTTATAATGGTCTGTTCACGACGTTGCTGCGATCACTTCAACATTTTTACGGCGACGACGTTTATTCAAACGCTGATCAAAAAGTAAACAAAACGTTTTTGCTTGACCTAACTTCACTCTTACTAGGAGTGTTTATACTCGCGATTCAATGGAAAAATGAATATCCAGAGCTCATCAAAACATCGGTAATATAGAATTTCACTATAACGCTAAAATAAAGTGGTTTTATTCAGAATCATAGCCATCCCAATTTGCTCAAAAACGGCTAATACCTGTTATTTTGTTTAGTCAACTTGAGATGTGTCCACACGGCTACGTCATAAGCCGGTCTGACCGCGCGATGGAATTTCGCACTCTTCGAGTCGTTTCAGGTGAACTTCGAAGAGTTGTAGTTCGAAAAATATGCGACAAAATGATTCCAAATTTCGTGAGATTACCTTTCACAGGCATATCTTTCACTTAATACAAAAAAATCGTATACCATTTTTTCATGTCATAGGCACTTTAAGTATAGTTGAACAACGGAAGAAAAACAGTTTAGTGTCAAAAGGTTTCAGCTTTTCTGTCTTCTCGTGGTATGTTTTTTTATATATAGTCTATATAGTTTCATTTAGTGATTCAAAATACTATGTTCACAAGTTCATGCATATGTTTTGCCTACCGTTTTAAACTGTTTTCATACGTCGTTGACTGTTGAGCAATAATACTTGAAAACTTTATAGATGTCGCTCGTAAATTTTTTTTTGTCACAGTTTTCCCAGCATTTCTTTTAAAATTCGCTGTTTTCACCTGAAGTTGTCAAAACCATTTGGATAAACCATCTTACTTTGTTTTTACTGGCATTCTATTGTAGCCTAAAGTAGTGAAAAGCGTCGAGTATACGAAATATTAAAAAACTTTTTTGTTTTTGTTTTGAAATCCGCAGCGGTCCGTATCAGGGTCCATATCGTGTGATACGGACCGCTCGCTAAGTCAATCAGAGCGCGCGAATCAGATGGATACCGGACCGCAAAAAAATAATGACATTTCTTTTCCCGTCTGTGGAGTTATTACTGGGTGTTCCGATGGACATTTTAGGTTTGTAAATGGTTCGTAAATTCGTTTAACACCAACACTATTAACACTAATACCATTTAAGACCAACATTATTAACACTAATACCATTTAACACCAACACTGTTAACACTAATACAATTTAACACTGACAACATCAACACTAATACCATTTAACACCAACAGTATTCACACTAATACCATTTAACAACAACAACAACAACAACAACAACAACAACAACAACAACAACAACAACAACAACAACAACAACAACAACAACAACGACGACGACGACGACGACGACAACAACAACAACAACAACAACAACAACAACAGCAACAACAACAACAACAACAACAACAACAACAACAACAACAACAACAACAACAACAACAACAACAACAACAACAACAACAACAACAACAACAACAACAACAACAACAACAACAACAACAACAACAACAACAACAACAACAACAACAACAACAACAACAACAACAACAACAACAACAACAACAACATCAACATCAACATCAACATCAACATCAACATCAACGCTAACAAGAACACTAACACTATCAACACCAGCACCATCAACACCAACATTAACACCAACATCAGTCCCAACGACAACACTAACAACAAGATCAAAATCAACAGCCACAACATCAGCATTACCAACAGTAACAACAACATCAACATCGGCACGAGCCACAGCATTAACAATATGAACACAAACACAAACGCAAACGCAAATGCAAACGCAAACGCAAACGCAAACGCAAACGCAAACGCAAACGCAAACGCAAACGCAAACGCAAACGCAAACGCAAACGCAAACGCAAACGCAAACGCAAACGCAAACGCAAACGCAAACGCTGATGCTGATGCTGATGCCAACGCTAACGCAAGCATACGCACAGCAAACACAAACGCAGACACGCGAACGCCAAGACGGAGACGAAGACGAACACAAGGAGTAAATGTTATTTCGATGGCTTTAGACTGATATTTTGTCATAATGTGAAGGATTGGGGTTAGGATTAGTATTATTAAAATATTGACGTAATGTCAGTGTGAAACTAGCGAACTGACCTCTTCTATTGCACTATATTTCATTTCAGATTTTACGTCATGGACAGTAAAATTAAGAACATGAAACTAATCGGCCAATGTTCTTGGAATGAGAAATGCTTGCTTTGTGTTGGTCACTTTCTGGTGCTTTTATCAATTCAACATCGCCTTGTAGTCTATGCTGCTGATACTGCAGGTAGAATTTCTTTCTGGGATTTTACTGACCTTTTTACGGATTACTTTTTTAATATTATTCATGATGAACAAAAAACGGTTGGCAATGAATCTTTGCCCATCAAAAGCGAACTCCCAGTGTCCGGCGATGAAGTTAATGTGGAGATTGGTTTGGATTCCTCCCACAACAGCATTCCTCTACAAAGAGATTGTGTTGAAAGTTGTTTGGACGCACAGTCAGAAGGTGTTTGTTCTACAAAACCGTTTTACTCTCGTTCTTTACACCAATCTGGAGTTAATGCCGTTAGTTTAGTACCACGAGGTAAATATTTTTATTATCTTCTTCCAAGTTACTTTGAGTATAATAACCCTGTCGCGCTGTTCTTGTTCTTCTCCTGCCCTTATCTTTATCATTGTCCTTGATCCTTGTCTCCTTGTCTCCTTGCCCTTGCCCTTGCCCTTGCCCTTGCCCTTGCCCTTGCCCTTGCCCTTGCCCTTGCCCTTGCCCTTGCCCTTGCCTTTCCTTGACTCTTTGTCTCGTTGACTCCTTGGCTCTTTGACTCCTGGACTCCTGGATTCCTGGACTCCTGGACTCCTGGACTCCTGGACTCCTGGACGTCTGGACTCCTGGACGCCTGGACTCCTGGACGCCTGGACGCCTGGACTCCTGGACTCCTGGACTCCTGGACTCCTGGACTCCTGGACTCCTGGACTCCTGGACGCCTGGACTCCTGGACTCCTGGACTCCTGGACGCCTGGACGCCTGGACGCCTGGACGCCTGGACGCCTGGACGCCTGGACGCCTGGACGCCTGGACACCTGGACTCTGTTCCTGTTTCTGTCCCTGTCCCTGCCTTTGCATCTGCCTCTGCCTCTGCCTCTGCCTCTGCCTCTGCCTCTGCCTCTGCCTCTGCCTCTGCCTCTGCCTCTGCCTCTGCCTCTGCCTCTGCCTCTGCCTCTGCCTCTGCCTCTGCCTCTGCCTCTGCCTCTGCCTCTGCCTCTGCCTCTGCCTCTGCCTCTGCCTATGCCTCTGCCTATGCCTATGCCTATGCCTATGCCTATGCCTATGCCTATGCCTATGCCTATGCCTATGCCTATGCCTCTATCTTTGTCTTTGTCTTTGTCTTTGTTCTTCTCCTTGTGTCTGTCCTCCCCGTTCCTCTCGTTGTCCTCGTCTTTGCCATTGCTATTGCCATCAATGCCCACTGAACATATATATTGTTTTCTTTGTTACAAGTCCTGCTGCTAAGTTGCAAACAATCTTTATTATTTGTCTATGTTATAGATAGTGGTCAGTATATTTTATGTAGTGGTGGGGACGATGGGGCGTTAATGGTTGCCTTATTTGAAATTCGAGTAGCAAACGGTAGTTTGGCCATTCATTCCTGGCGTGAGGTGTCGGTTCCTAATGCCCACACGTCATCAACAACAGGTAAGTTGACAACTGTATCTGTATAGAAATATTATAGGCGTTAGAAATATTATCTCGTAATATACCACATTTCGTCGTTTTAACAGACGCGTTAAAGTGCCGATCAAGGGAGTCTGAGATCTGTCCTATTTGAAAGATCTATCTTTTGAAAATATTTGTGTCTTTGGAAATGAGCGTGAAAACCACTTATCACGTCGTTTATTGCTTACTATAATGAGTATTTTGATTTATAACTCTTTTTATCATATAATAACAATAAGTTTATTGAAGTGTCGAGGTTATTTACCTTTTATTGTCACTATTCTATCTAACCGAATGCACGTATATGCGAAAAGGGAAAAAAGAACAATATACATTAGAAATTATTTTAAAAACAGGTGATTAATAAGAGCTTTACAAATAAACACAAAAAATATTCCTCATTCTCTGCAAAGGTTCGCAGCAGTTACAATTATTATCCAACGAGTTATTGATATCTAGTTGGCATATTGCTTTCTTAAAAACGTTTAAGCTGGCTGGGTTTCGAATGTCATTGTTCAGCCTTGGCCATAGCACAGGTCCGAAGTATCGCATAGAGTGTTTTCCTTAGTTAATAGTCTTTAATCTACAATCCTGGACAAAATTGTTGGGACACTGTCAAACTAAATTCGCAAATTTCCCGCCTTATACAAAATGGACACAAAATTCCCCCCTCCCCCCGGCACAATGTTGCATTTGGTAAAAAAATGTTCGCAGGTGCCTAGGCCAACATTGTATTGGGGGGAAGGCGGAGGGAGAATAAAATAATTCCTTTAAATAACGTGTTTGATGTGAATAACTAAAGACAGGAAGTTGTGTAAGAGATTTACGCCTGGTGTCCCAAGGACTTTTGGCCAGGATTGTCTGAGTGTGAAAATAGAAGAAAATTGATTTATAATTTTCTTTAAACGCTATTTCTAAGCAGCAAATGTGAACCAGTTGTACTTCACGACATATATCTTCATATATCGATATGTTTCAATGATAAACGTCACACGATACAACAGTTTTACAACCAATCTCGTTCCCAGAGCCCACGTTCCCCACCCGGGAAACGAGAGACTCTGGGATAATCCGTTTCACATCGATATTTCATTGGCTGATGAATACAGTGAATCTATATAACTCTTCTTCCGGATAACAAGAATCCTGTGATGGCGTGAACGGATTATCCCAGCGCCTCTCGTTTCCCGCCCGCTGGGTAAGGGGAACGTGGGCTCTGGGAACGAGATTGTTTTACAACTCAAAACGCATGATTTAAACCTTTGACGTAGTTGTCAAGGTGTGGCGAAATTATTTCACGTATTCAGGTGGGTATAAATAAAAGTTACAACGGAGGACTGAAATACGAAAACATATTTTCTTTGGACAATTTTCACCGTTACAGCCATCATGGTTTACACTAGCAACATATCTGACAAGAAAAGAGCATTAGCCGTATATTTAAGAAATGAATCTGGGGCGTCTTACAGGGACATTGCAATAAAATGTCGCATATCAAAGTCTTCAGCAGAACGAGTTTGCAAAGAAAACCTAAGAGACGTCAAACTCGGCGCAAAGGCTGGCCGACCGCGAAAAGTAAATGAGCACAGTGTTCGAACATTGATTCAACGTGACTGTTAAATCGTTAGTAGAACAGAACGGCCTTAAATATGGCCAGTCGCCGAACATTCTCCCGTTGTCTAAACGAGAACGGGTATGGGCTTTTCCAAGCAAGGAAAAAGGATTATTAAGCAATAAAGATCGAAAATTGCGCATGAAATACGCAAAAGAAATGAGACGTTCCATGCAGCAGAACCCCAATTTTTGGACAAATGAAGTAGCTTTTTATTTGGACGGTGTGTCATTTGTTTACAAGCACAATCCTCTAAACAGTGCGATTATTCTAAAATCAAGAATTTGGAGAAAGAGATCTGAGGGCCTACAGCTTACAGGTAAAGGGTCGAAAGAGCTAGCCGGGGGGGAACGATTACACGTTCTTGTTGGCAGTGGCTTACGGAAAGGGAGTTGTCTTCAGCGTTCCGTATGAAAAGATGGATAGTGATTTTTTTGCCCAATTTATCCGGCAGAATTTCAACATGTGTTTTGCCCGGTGCGGACCAAAACAAAATGGACGCCGTTTATTTCTGATGGATAACGATCCTTCTCAGACAAGCAAGGTGGCAAAGAGAGCATTAGACGACATTGAAGCCGAGCTACACAGAATTCCAGCACGATCACCCGGCCTTAATCCAATCGAGAATATTTTTCATTTGGTTAAGACAAGCTTAGAAAAAGAAGCAATATCGCTAAATATTACATCGGAGACGTTTCAAAATTTTAGCGCTCGTGTTCAACAGCATTTGATAAGCTATCAGTCGACCTGATAGATCGTACTATTGCAAGTCTGTCAAAACGAGTAAACACAGTAATAAAATCGAGAGGAGACCGAGTAAAATATTAGTGTAATGACATTTTTTTTCTATTTTAGTAAGACTTTGCCACTAAATAAACAATAAGCTAGAATTCATTGTATATTATACTTTAATTTCTACTTAAGTAAGCCACCCGAACTTAAGTGGGGCAAGCTTATCAATGTACGTCATCTTGCATGTAACAGTACTCTGCATTTACTGAGGATCCAGACGACAGTGTTCCATTAAAATACGCATATATTCCAAAGAAAATGCCATTTTCGATACTTTTAAAAACACGAATCAACTTAAACTATTGTTATTATCGTGATTTTTTAACGAATGGGTTGTTACAGTGCGGGTCTGATACACTCCCAATAATTAAAATTCCTTTCTAATTCTTGGTTTATATATTATAGCAAGGGGAGCACTGTTGGATGTACAATAAGAATAGTTACAAAGGCTACTATTAATGTCTACAAATTATCTACATTTTTGTTCATTGCACATGGCAAGTTTGAGACGCAAAATGCTAAAGCAAACGAAAGTTACGTGACCATGCTTCGTCCACTGCTTTGCTGCCTCTATTTGCAATAAACTGGGCCAAAGACATGTCACCATCTCTATTCCGGGTTACTGCCAACGACACCACTCAAGTCGTGTCTTTATGTTCCTACTCTGAATTAATTGCGTCATGTCGTAGACAGTTAACCTCTCCGTCCTTCGCTTTCTCTTTCTCTTTCTCTTTCTGTCACGCTTGGACACTTCACCTTTTTTGTCCTTAGTAGCAATTGCTTTGGCGGTCTTTGGTGCGTTGTTACCAATATCGGGATGTCCAGCGTACTTGTAGGCACTGTAGTAGGTATTGTGGTTGCTACTAAAATTCACTTGAATCCCACACGTCTCGTCCAGATAATTTCTTACTTGCAACCACCGTGATCGTTTCTGTAACTTAATAGCCATGTGAAAGTGGTATTCGTTTGGTGTGCTCATCTCGGCGACGTCTACGTTTGGTTGGGTATGCCGTTCCATGGACACGACCCAATGAGCCACTTTTACACAATTTCTCTCCCAGCCTTGCACAACAGTCTCTGCAAAATGGTTTCGAGAGGCGATTTTGCTAAAATCAGCTCTGCTGTACGTCACCAAGTAAACAATTCTCTGTTGCCGTGATTGAAGTGTTGCCATGATTCTAACGTGCGAGTCTGAATCTTCAAACCCTTGATACTCCAGATTAAAATTTAAAATATGAATAAATCTGCGCGCGCACTACAGTTTTACCGTTAGTATTTACAAAATTACCTCCTCGACACAATCTTGCTAATCTCTGATAATATTACCTGTCACATTAAAATGTATTCGGATCTTTAAAAGGTTTTAAGTGTCCATATACATAAACAGTTTAAGCGGACAGTACAGATTTGCAGCTCTTTGCAGCAAATTGGCTGCTACTTTATGATATTTTCCCGGTATGTCTACCTATTTAATTCTCAGGTTCAAGCGACGTCAATTACAGTATGAATTATATGTCTCTGACAGTTATGATGTGTAAACATATATTCAGACAATCCTGGACAAAATTGTTGCGACACTGTCAAACTAAATTAGAAAATTTCCCGCCTTATACAAAATGGACACAAAATTCCCCCCTCCCCCCGGCACAATGTTGCATTTGGTGAAAAAATGTTCGCAGGTGCCTAGTCCAACATTGTATTGGGGGGAAGGGGGAGGGAGAATAAAAGAATTCCTTTAAATAACATAAGTTTGATGTGAATAACTAAAGACAGGAAGTTGTGTAAGAGATTTACGCCTGGTGTCCCAAGGACTTTTGGCCATGATTGTAGTTATACTAAATTCACTATTTCTTAATGAGTAACGTCATTACTTAAATATTTCAGCTACACTACTTGGTACAAGTTCATTTCTTACTATGTACATTTAGATTGCAATATCATTTAGCCTTCTGTTTTGTAATGATGGCAGTCCAGCTCGGTTTTTAAGTTTTAATTAAAGTTTCTTTATTTTTTAGTTTTAATTAAAGTTTCTTTTATATTCTCTCTCCATTACTTCTTTTGATAGCTACTTATATTGATAGCCCCTTGAATAGTTATTCTCCCTAGTTCCTCTTTCCCCACAGTCAGGTTACCGGTCGATTGGAAAAATATTTAACATTTTTGCATCTCATTAATTATAAATTCTAATTTCTCCTGACGAAGGGCCTTCGCTCGAAACGTCGAGAAGATTTTTCTCTGTTTTTCAGGCCAACGTGACTTAACCCTGGTAATATTTGGATTTCAACCGTGGCCGACGCTGTCCTAGAAGCTTTTAACTGTATACCAACATACAGCGACAATGGTAAACCGTAAAAAATTGGTTTACTAATTTCTCCTGACGAAGGACCTTCGCTTGAAACGTCGAGAAGATTTTTCTCTGTTTTTCAGGCCAACGTGACTTAACCCTGGTAATGTTCATTAATTATCGGTTTGTTTACTCTTCCAAACATATGATTGGCTATTTTTATCTAAGTCACTCTTGAGAATATATAAACCCTGTTCAACTCTATTACATCACATTTTACGCTGATGAAAAGCTCCGCTAAAAGCAGCGGAAAATCCATGAACAATTAGTTCAGGATTACGCTCACATTTTCGAAGAAATCGGAACTTTGAAAAACTTTGAAGTCAACCGCCCGTCGAATTCCTATTTCACATGAGACAAAAGGTGTCAGTCGCGCTTGACAAGTTGGAACAACAAGGGATAATCGAAAAAGTTGATGGTGCTACTCCTTGGATTAGTCCCTTGGTTATACCAAAAAAGATGGAGCCATACGCGAGCTGAGCATGATCAAGCACTCCAAGAAGTTTTCGAACGATTCAAAGACCAAGGACTTACTAATGTGACAAACGTGAGTTTAATTTCTCAGTTAAAGGAGTAAATTTTCTCGGCATGGGTACCTACTGCGCGAAATTCGTTCCCAATTTTGTTGGACGTCCCAACACGACAAAGCTTTTCAAGACGTTAAAGAAGCGTTAACCAGTCAAACTGTCATGGCATATTTCGACAAATCGAAAGAAACAGAGCTTGTTACCGTCGCATCGTCTTCGGGCCTCCCGCCATTCTCTCTCAGACAACACCAGGAACAGAAAACCTGAAAATTGTCACCTACATCAGCCGATCTCTCTCAGACGTTGAGCGAAGATATTCTCAAACGGAGCGTGAAGATCTTGCCGTCGTCTGAACTATCGAGTATCTACATATTTACTTATATGAAGGACATTTTACACTCGTCACTGATTGCAAGCCTGTCGAATTGATCCGCAATAACCCGCAATCAAACTCGCCAGCAAGAATCGAACGTTGGAATCTCCGTATACAGAATTATGATTTCAACATCAAGTGGAGTTCTGCGGCGAGTGGTGCAAAAAGCATGACGTCACAGTTTTTAAGTTTTATATTGCTTTATGCATCTTAGTGGTGTTGTCGCTCAACCATGACGTACCCTAGCTACCCATTAGCCAAGATTTTATTAGTTTATGAAGTCTAAATTATCGAAACAGCTGGTGCATTTCTGTCAAACTAGGTTGCCTAACACCGTTCTTTCTTTGAAAAGTTCTTTCGGCATTTTCTTTCAGGTTATCGTTTTAATATCTTACGACAATCAGTTTATTCATATTGCTAGTGTTCACTTCGTATCCTAGCGACAAGGTAATTACTGCGGGCAGGATTGATCATGTCCACTTATTATTTATGCATACGTCATCGTTCTCAGGCCCCTTACCCTACGTCATAACCGATTATTTATGACGAACTAAGGAAAAGTTTTATTTATTTATTTATTTATTTATTTATTAATCTTATTTTGACACGGTAGCCTCATCAACCTAGAGTAACCAATACAAAAAAATATTACAAAGTTCTAATTATTCCACCAATATATATATATATATATATATATATATATATATATATATATATATATATATATATATATACATACATATATATATATATATATATATATATATATATTTAAGTAGATGACCCCCCTCCCCCATATAGCATTCAAAGGGATGCCGCCTCATTAAATATTCAGTGTGACGCCCGGCGGTGTGACGCCCGATGTGACGTCCGGAAGTAATGTGGTTGGTGATTTTAGCCCGGTGCTGTCGTAGCTACAGTCAATTACTTTTATACAGTGTTTCACTTGTAGTTTCTGGAGTTCTATCTTGTTCTATCGCTTGTTTGGAGATTTTTGTTGTCGAAGTCTTTTTTTATTGTCTTATTTTAAGGTAAGATGTGTACATTTTATATAGTGCTGTTATGCTCATTATATATGTGTTTATATATTTTATCTGAGTCTAATACGCGTTTTGTTTCTTTGACAGCAATTGGACGAATCTATACTTGTTCGAGACTATAGAGAAGGATTGGAACGTTTGTTGAAAGCCGTTTAGAACTGGGACATGAATAATACTCGACGATCTAGAAACCGTAAATGTGAAGCCTGGAGTAATAAAGTACATGTCGATGAAGTGTCCGTTATTGAATACCAAAAGCTATTTCCATTGATAAAGACCATATACACAGACGCCATCGCCACTGAAATCGAGAAATTATGCGAAGAAAACTGTTGTGGCTGTAAGATTGATCACCCCAGTCAGCGCCAGCATGATTGCCTCATGATGACCGAGGAAGAAAGATGGGAATTGTATTGCAAAGATGCCATTGCATTTGTAAACGATAAACGATTGATTTGGGCGAGTTTATTGAAGCGACAAGAGTGCTAAAGATCAGGTGTCATAAAGACGCTCTTGAACGTTTTAGAAAACGCGTCAGAGTCCATATTGTATGCACTGTGGCAATTGTATAATAATGCGGAGAATCCAGAAATGAAATGTATTCTAGGATGTCTTTCTTATTGGAGAGAAAGTAATAAATGATTTTTTTGTATAAATGTTGTGTTTTATCTTAATATGGGTAATAATTGTAGATTTCAAAGCAAACCCTCGTTTATAAGCGAGGAAATCGTAGGAAGTAGAAGGAGGAATCACTTCGAGAAGTCATGAAAAGAACGATTTTAAATGTCGAAATATTAACTAAAGGCAAAGTGATTTATTACTTTGAAAGCGTTGCTACGCTTTCTGTTACTAAGTGTGATATTTGCATATTTATCCTCAGTGCACGTGCAGGAGACAAAAGAGAAACTCATTAGGGGCAATTAAGAGGATTAGGCACCTCTAGGCGAGAAAGTCATTAGCGTGTATTTTGCATAAGACAGAATTCACAACAATCAGTTTAAAATATTTATTTAGGCTTTGGTTTAAACTTACACTAATCAAAACAAATTGCGGTTACATATAAAAAAAGTTTTAGTAAGGTCTGCTTCTTAGATTATATTTAGGTGTTTTTATTTTAAAATTAGCATGATAATCTTTCTTGTCCTCTGATGATAATTGGGACACGTCTTCTTTTGTCATGGGTAAATATTTTGATCTAGTCATCATTAGATGATGTTCATACTCTTCTCTTTCATCCGGAGTCAACTTTGCCAAGTCTTTCTCTGTCGGGTCGCCCAAACTTTCCCATTTATGAAAGAAATTATGTTTAAGCGTCGGTTGTTCAACGGTAGGAGGCGGTGTTACAAAATAGGTTTTAGTGTAAAATAGTGTCAAATTTGGTGTATTTTTCCAAGGCTGAGTTTGAAGATTAGTCAGAGGTTGAGACTGATTTTGCAGTTGGTTTTGAAACGTCAGGAAACGTGCTAGCTGATTGGAGTAAAGTACGTTCTTTTCTTCAGGTGTTAACTGTGGCGCTTGTACAATATCTTGCATTTTTTGTTCTGTATTGTACATGGCATTAACGATCGGAGGTAATTGATAGGATTGCTTTTGTATGAAACTACCCAGCTGTTGCTGCAGGTTGGAGCTATTTTCCTCAGGTAGAACATTGGTCTTGAGGCGATGATCGTCGTCCGTGGTAGGCTTTAGATAAAGCATTAAATAACCATGAGGGCGACTTGTGGCTTCCTCGTAACTCTTCATAAATTCATGGACATGACCTGGGTTCACCTGCCGTACCAAGACAGAAATTTGTTGCTTATCCCTCGGAGACTTAAAGAGCACAATATAGTGTGCGTTAAGACTGATGTTTCTGGTTTCTTTGCCTTGATGGAAAATGTTCTGAACAATATAGATCACGGAGAGATTCCTGTGATGACTACCTTTAGTAAATAGACTAGGAATACGTTTATCTCCCCCCCCTGATTGAGACATAAGATAATCGAGGACGATCAGGTTACGTTGATAGACTTCAAGAAAATTATCAGAGTCAATGTTGGAAGGTATACCCTCATAGAATCCGATACCTGGTATTGTTTTGATCATTTCTACATACATGGGCTGCCATTGTCCATAGCACCAAATGATACGTTCACAAGGAGGATTAATCGTAGTTTTTGCGTTTTCCAGAAGCGTTTTTATCCATACTGTTTTACCACTCTGTGTGCATCCAGCGACAATGCAAGTAAATGGATGCTGCATGACTGTTGCTCCATTGATAACTGGAGAAACATCCCCTGTATTACTTTCCTGATGGGAATTTTTAATATGGCGTTGAAGATTGCCTCTTGTCGAAAACGTTTTTCCGCAAGTGTTACAGATGTACGACATGTTCACTCTTTGACGTTTAGGAGTAAAATGATTGTTTCAAAGCATATTCGGACAATTTATTTCAATTTATTTCCTATTTCTCTTTCCTTTTATCTTCCTCTTATCTTCCTCGTATCTTCTTCTTATCTTCTTCTTATCTTCCTTATCTTCCACTTATCTTCCTCTTATCTTCCTTATCTTCCTCTTATCCTCCCTTTATCTCCCCCTTATCTTCCTTATCTTCCTCTTATCTTCCTCTTATCTTCCTCTTATCTTCCACTTGTCTTCCCTTTATCATCCTTATCTTCCTCTTACCGGCCTTATTTCCCCAATTTTCAGTCCCAGACCCCTCAATGATATCTGTCACAAATTCAAAATATATAGACATGCTCTGGCGGAATTCAATCATTTGCAACCTTACTTTCATTGAGTGATGTTTAACAACGAACAGAGAGCATTTCTTCAGTTTTTGTTTCTTTCAAAACCCATACAACAGCGAGCTGTTTTGGAGTCTGCGAGCCCTGAGCAGGTTCGATGTATATGACAGTGTGCGCACAATTTATGGCAAATGCACTACCAACTACCTCGTCAGGTGATTGAAATACTTAGCCCTTACCAGGACGATCTACACATTTTGGTTGATCCCCGACGAAGTTTTAGACGAAAAAAGAAAACACTGGTTCAAAACGGTGAAGGATTTCTAAGCCTGTTACTTGGTCCTGTTTTAGAAGGACTCGCAGAAATGGTATAAAAGAACTAAAAGTTTCTACGATAGTCAGTTTAAGCGTGAACATCATGGAAGAAACAAATCTCGCTAATTATCGCGTCCAACAAATAATATCACATTTACACTACGAAATCGATGAAGAGAAAGTGTCTTCTCTGTTAAACAGTTTGCTGATATCCCATAGTCTTCTCACGTGGAATTCAAGAGGGGAAATAATATATAACGGAAAAACTATATCAAGAACAAATATCACTGATTTGATAGAATATTGTCTAACAGAATACGATGCCAAGATTCCCGAGCCCCTTCGTTTAGATATTTTTATTAAAGGACTAGCAAATTTGAAAAATGATAAAAATCTCATTGAAAATGAACAAGTTTTGACCATGCTGGCACGTCACGAACATCAAGAGCCGGAATCCGAAAGCGAAGACGAAGAAACTGACTCCGAAACTGAACAAGAAGAGTTGGACACGGAGCAATGGAGTGGAGAGGACTCGGAGAGAAATGAAGAACTTACTGGAGAATGTGAACACTGTCAAAGTATTGCACGTGTTGTATATTTACTTCAGTGTCCTAAATGTTCATGGAAAGATTTCTATCAGGATAAGAATCATTGTAAATTATGTAACTTAGGATCTCCCTTATCTTTTTCACATTCAATTGGTTTCTGTACTGCGTGTCCCAACGCCTATATTACCGATGGAGTTAATGAAAATAAGTTTGAACCGAAATAAAAATAGATAATCCTCAAATTCAGCCTTGGAGAAATACACCAAATTTGACACCGGAGATAAAGCAAGAAACAGACGATCTTCCGTGGGGTTTCCCTGCTACACCCACAACCTATTTTGTAACACCGCCTCCTACCGTTGAACAACCAACGCTTAAACATAATTTCTTTCATAAATGGGAAAGTTTGGGCGACCCGACAGAGAAAGACTTGGCAAAGTTGACTCCGGATGAAAGAGAAGAGTATGAACACCATCTAATGATGACTAGATCAAAATATTTACCCATGACAAAAGAAGACGTGTCCCAATTATCATCAGAGGACAAGAAAGATTATCATGCTAATTTTAAAATAAAAGCACCTAACTATAATCTAAGAAGCAGACCTTACTAAAACTTTTTTATATGTAACCGTAATTTGTTTTGATATGTGTAAGTTTAAACCAAAGCCTAAATAAATATTTTAAACTGATTGTTGTGAATTCTGTCTTATGCAAAATACACGCTAATGACTTTCTCGCCTAGACGTACCTAATCCTCTTAATTGCCCCTGATGAGTTTCTCTTTTGTCTCCTGCACGTGCACTGAGGATAAATATGCAAATATCACACTTAGTAACAGAAAGCGTAGCAACGCTTTCAAAGTAATAAATCGCTTTGCCTTTAGTTAATATTTCGACATTTAAAATCGTTCTTTTCATGACTTCTCGAAGTGATTCCTCATTCTATTTCCTACGATTTCCTCGCTTATAAACGAGGGTTTGCTTTGAAATCTACAATTATTAGCCATATTAAGATAAAACACAACATTTATACAAAAAAATCATTTATTACTTTCTCTCCAATAAGAACGATATCCTAGAATACATTTCATTTCTGGATTCTCCGCATTATTATACAATTGCCACAGTGCATACAATATGGACTCTGACGCGTTTTCTAAAACGTTCAAGAGCGTCTTTATGACACCTGATCTTTAGCACTCTTGTCGCTTCAATAAACTCGTCCCAAATCAATCGTTTATCGTTTACAAATGCAATGGCATCTTTGCAGTACAATTCCCATCTTTCTTCCTCGGTCATCATGAGGCAATCATGCTGGCGCTGACTGGGGTGATCAATCTTACAGCCATAACAGTTTTCTTCGCATAATTTCTCGATTTCAGTGGCGATGGCGTCTGTGTATATGGTCTCTATCAATGGAAACAGGTTTTGGTATTCAATTACGGACACTTCATCGACATGTACTTTATTTCCCCAGGCTTCACATTTACGGTTTGTAGATTGTCGAGTATTATTCATGTCTCAGTTCTAAACGGCTTTCAGTAAACGTTCCAATCCTTCTCTATAGCCTCGAACAAGTATAGATTCGTCCAATTGCTGTCAAAGAAACAAAACGCGTATTAGACTCAGATAAAATATATAAACACATATATAATGAGCATAACAGCACTATATAAAATGTACACATCTTACCTTAAAATAAGACAATAAAAAAAGACTTCGAAAACAGAAATCTCCAAACAAGCGATAGAACAAGAGAACTCCAGAAACTACAAGTGAAACACTGTATAAAAGTAATTGACTGTAGCTACGACAGCACCGGGCTAAAATCACCAACCACATTACTTCTGGACGTCACACCGGGCGTCACACCGCCGGGCGTCACACCGAATATTTAATGAGGCGGCATCCCTTTGAATGCTATAGTGGGGAGGGGGTCATCTACTTATATATATATATATATATATATATATATATATATATATATATATATATATATATATATATATATATATATAAAGCATGAGGTATAGTTACCTTAAAGTCTTTGCTACCAGAGGTTTCACCCTAAACGGGATCATCAGGCGACTGGAAAATATCGGTTAGTGGGCTGCTTAAATGCGTTCGTTGGGACGTGGGTGAGGGCGTCGAAACGTCCGGCGCATTCCTTTGGAGCGTGGGTGTGGGTGTCGAAACGTTGCGCGCATTCCTTTGATTGTTTAGGTTATTGATCCGAAATCTGTTTTTGTGCGGACAGGTCGAAACTATTTCTGATCTTTTGTTTAGTAAAAATTGTTTGTCTGCCTTCATGATGAAAAGTTTTTCGTCCAAACATAAATTGCATCTTTTTTGATCCTTCCGTGTAAGAGATTGAGTGTTTTAGTATAGACCAGGTTATGTCGAAACTTTGATTTTTTTCTTTTAGATTCCAAATGTACTTCGAAAGTTCCGTCTCGTTTGAATACTTTTTATTCTGGAAAGATTTAGTATGGTTACGATATCGCTCTTTAAATGTACTTGCTGTCATGCCAATGTATTGCTTAGTGATGTTCGTGTTGCTTGTGGAAATGGATGCTTTGTATACTATGTTGTTTGTCATGCATTGCCCACGTAGGGGGCAATTGTCCTTAATCCTGCAATTGCAACTGCTTGTAACTATGCTTAGTGGCTTGTTTTTCCTGATTATGCGTGAATTATGTATCGTGATAATAGACTTGACGTTGTTCATGCAACTATAGCTAATCTTGACTGTGTTTCTGTTAAAAAGTTTGTGAAGCTTGTGTCCTGGTGGAAAGTGCTTGTCAATAAGGCTAAGAAAGTTGCGTCCTATGTTTGTTTTGACATTTTTGTTAAATGGAGGGTTAAACCAGATGATATTGCGGTGTCTATTTCTGCGTGTTTGTTGTGGTGCTTCTTGTGTGTAGTTTAGCTCATGGTTAAAATTGCTGCGCCTTAGTGCATTTTGGTAAATTGGTGCGGTTTCATGGAATGTCCGCTCGTCAGACGAGAGGAGGGAAATGCGTTTGTTGATTGATGTAGGTAGCTGTCTTAAAATGTTTGGTGGTTGGTTTGATTGCTTGTTTATGTATATTGGATCGTCATTGGGCTTTCGAAAAGGTTTGTATTTTCCATTGCTTAGGTCGAAAGTAACGTCTAAAAAGTTTACTGAAATTAAATTTGCTTCTGCCGTGATTTTTAAGCCAAACTGTTCAAAACTTTTGTGAAGATCTTTTCTTGTTTTGTCTGCCAATCGTGCGGTCTTATTTTTTAGTACTGCCAATCCGTCGTCTCTATATAGGCCGATATTTTGGTTGCCAAACTTTTTCCCTAGGTCGTTTATAATGAAAAGGCCTACTAGTTCGCATACTTCAGCGCCGTCATAGCTACCCATGGTAACGTCAAATAAACTGTTGCTGTCTTTTTTTATCCACGGTTTTTCGTTGTTGAAAAGGAGCGATTTTCTAGCGTGTTTTGACGAAAAACTTTTCGTCATGAAGGCAGACAAACAATTTTTACTAAACAAAAGATCAGAAATAGTTTCGACCTGTCGGCACAAAAACAGATTTTGGATCACTAACCTAAACAATCAAAGGAATGCGCGCAACGTTTCGACACCCACACCCACGCTCCAAAGGAATGCGCCAGACGTTTCGACGCCCTCACCCACGTCCCAACGAACGCATTTAAGCAGCCCACTAACCGATATTTTCCAGTCGCCTGATGATCCCGTTTAGGGTGAAACCTCTTGTAGCGAAGACTTTAAGGTAGCTATACCTCATGCTTTATGTTTTGCTCTATCTATATGGTATTGAGCACTCTCTAACACTTCGTAACCCAAAACTCACTTATATATATATATATATATATATATATATATATATATATATATATATATATATATATATATATGAGGAAAAAAGGCTGTTTTTCATAGGGCCCTGTCTATAAAAAATACTTTTAAAAAAGAGAAGATATATTAAGTGTCCTATAAAAGTCAATATTAATTCTTAGATAAAACCATATTGACATGTAATGGTGGCTACAAATTTTTCACTGATCCAACAACTAACTACATTAAAACGTGTCTAAAAGTTTGTCCGTTTACGTAAAAGTAACGTTGATATGGACAAAAACACTTTATCTTTTCACCTTAAAACTTGTCTAGATGATATGAACATACAGATTAAGTTCAGCCTAAGTGACCGAATAGATAGACTAGGTCTTCAACTCTTCAACAACACGCTTATGATGAAACGAGTCCGAACAACTTTGCTCGAGTTATTGCCTATCAAACCTTAGTCTATATTCTAAGCGATTGCTTGGGCGAAGACACAGTTCGAAAAGCAATGCGAAGAACGATTTTGAATGGTAGTAACTTGTCCACCCAATGTGACTAAGCGAAGGTTGAGTGCACACACGGACAACAGCGTGCGGGTCATTATGGGTTACCACTCACATGTATTTGCATATGCCGTAGAATTTCGGCAAGAGATTCACCAGGCCGAAAACGTAATCTTATTATAAACATAAGTGCCCAGTACAAAACACGAATAAATCCATGAACACAAGGATATAAAAACATAATATTTAATCTAATGGTTCGTTGTTTATGCTACAATATCTTCAGAGATAATGATTACAAGTTATTAATTTACAGGATATGTAATAAACGGAATTCTAATTACATACATACAGACCAATCACAAAAACCCAAAGAATTTATAATTAATTGTGGGATTGTGAAAGGTTAATAAGGGATTTGAAGAGGTTTTAATTAATAAGTGGGCATGTTTCGACCAAAAGGTAATTAGCGGTGGAGTTACCATAGAGAAACCGCATCGCGTCGTCTCAATCGAATTCTGTTGTCTTACGAGTAAAGTCGAAAGTCTTCGGAAAGTGTTTGGAAAAAGGAAATCGAGAAGTAGGAGGAGGAGAAAGAGGGGAGAAGAAACGGGAGAAGCAGGGCGAGAGGAGGAGGAGAGAAGAAAGGGGAGAAGGAGGACGAGGAGGAGGAGAAAGAGGAGGAGGAGAAAGAAAAAGAGGAGGAGAAGGAAAAAGAGGAGGAGAAGGAGTAAGATGTGGAAGAGGAAAAGGGGAGGAGGAGGAGGAGGAGGAGGAGGAGGAGGAGAAAGCCGAAGGCGAAAAATAGGAGAAGGAGAAGAAAGAGGAGGCGGAGGAAGAGGGGGAGAAACACGAGGAGAAGAAAGAGGAGGGGAGGAGAAAGAGGAAAAGCAGTAAAAAAGAGGAGGAGGAGAAAGAAAAAGAGGAGAAGGAGGAGGAGAGAGAGGTGGAGGGGGAGAAAGAGGTGGAGGAGAAAGAGGACGGGGAGGAGGAAGAGGAGGAGAAGAAAGAGGAGGAGAAGAAAGAGGAGGATGAGAAATAGGAGAAAGAGAAGGAAGAGGAGAAAGAGGAGGGAGAGGAGAACGAAGAGGAGGGGGAGAAAGAGAAGAACGAGGAGAAAGAGCAAGAAGAAACAGAGGAGGAGAAAAAGGAGGAGGGGGAGGAGAAAGAGAAGGAGGAGAAAGGGGAGGAGAAGAAAGAGGAAGAGAAAGAGGAGGAGAAAGAGGAGGAGGAGGAGGGGAAGAAGGGGAGGAAGAGGAGGAGGTGAAGAAGGAAGACGAGAAGGAGGAGGATAAAAAGGAGGAGGAAAACGAGGAGGAGGAGGAAGGGGAAGAGTTAGAAAAACAATATTTTTGATCGAACGCAAATAAAGGAGGAGGACATAAAGGAGGAGGAGAACAAAGAGGAGAACGAGGCAGATGAGGAGGAGAAAGAGGGAAAAGATGAGGAGGCGGTAAAAGAGGAGGAGGAGGAGGCGAAGGAAGAGGAGGAGGAGAAAGAGGAGGAGGAGGCGAAAGAAGAGGAGGAGGAGGAGAAAGAGGAGGAGGAGAAGAAAAATAAAGAGGAGGAGGAGGAAAAGCAGTAGGTTCAGAAAAAGGAAGGAGGATGAGAAAGAGAAGGAGGAGAAAAAGGAGGAGGAGAAAAAGGAGGAGGAGAGAAAGGAGAAGGAGGCGAAAGAGAAAGAGGATGAGAAAGAGGAGGAGAAAGAGGAGGAGAAAGAGGAGGAGGAGAAAGAATAGGAGGAGAAGAAAGGTAAGGATGAGAAACAGGAGAAGAAAGAGAAGGAAGGGGAAGAGCAGAAAACATCAATATTTTAAATTGAACGCAACGAAAATATTTATTTTTCCTCTTCTTCTCCTTCCTCCTCCTCTTTCTCCTCCTTCTCCTCTTTCTGCTCATCCTTCTCCTCTTCCTTCTCCTCCTCCTCCTCTATCTCCTCCTCCTCTTTTTCATTCTCCTCTTTCTCTTCCTAATTCTCATTCTGTGGATATGAACACGATAACGTGAAAGAAAAGCCGAGTGAACTTTTTCAAGGAAAGACTCGAACACTGTTAGGTAACTTAGTTTGACAGAAATGCACTGGCTGTTTCGATAATTTAGATTTATGAACTAATAAAGTCTTGGCTAATGGGTTGCTAGGGTACATCATTGTTGAGTGACAACACCACTAAAATGCGTAAGTCAATATAAAACTAAAAACTCTGACGTCATGGGTGGTTCTCTTTGCACCACCCGTACCACCCGCCGCAGACCCCCCCCCCCCCCCCTCTGTATACTATTTCTGAGAATCCGTCTGAATCTCTCACGGCATCCAGCGTCTGACAAGGTGACTGATACAGCGCACTTTCAAACTTTTGCAAACAACTACGTTCGTTTTCTGACACATCATGGCATTCCGAAAGCCGTGACACTGGTGGAAATTCAAGAAGCAACAAAGAACGATCAAATGTTACAATACCTCCTTCTAATCAGTGGCATTCGATTAAGTCTACCCTAAGCAGCCCAGGTTCTAACGTATCCGTGCCCGACACGAAAGCATTTTGATGTAATAGATCAAACACGAGTTTTTTTTCAGGTTTTATCAGGGGTTCTGAAAAAACAAACGAAACTTCAAGGGCGTAGCCGCGAGGTTTTTATTGTTTTCGAGTGTTTGGAGTTCCCTGATGAAATACGATAAACGAGTGTTTGATCTTGTTTCTCAAACGAGTATTCACATCGCGATTTGCGGTGTTTTCTCCATTGATTTCATTATGCAGATTAAGAAATGTGATCCAGTTCACTAGGAAATTTTCCACAGGTTTTCATTGGGTATGAAGACTCATGCATGTGATGTGGTATACGTTCATCGATTGGCTACTATAATTCAAGAATTACTAATGAGTTTGAGAAGAGTTAAAGATGAACCAACTCTCAATGAACACGATGGTATAATCCCCGAGCCGGGCGACGGGCCGAAGGCCCGGAGCCTGGTGAGGGTGCTAATCTCGACACGCGTGGAGTCCATTTTACACGCGTGTAGTACACGCGAAATTACACGCAAGTGGGAAATTAATTCTGCGAGATGTTTATATATATATATATATATATATATATATATATATATATATATATATATATATATATATATATATATATATATATATATTATATATATTTATATATATATTTAAATTTACGTCAGCAAATTATAATTTATAAGTTTGGTTGGATTACAAAATAGTTTTCCGACGATAATGACGAAAGAAATCTTTGCCAGAAAAAATGGTTTCAGCTAAGATGTACATTAATATTACTATGAAAAAAAGACCAAGGAAAGAAGGCTAACAAGAGATGTGGCAGCGAGAAAAAGACAACAATAAATACGACTTAAAACCACTGGAAAAATCCTAAAAACTAATACGATAAAGACAGAAAACGATGCCGACCAAAATGTAACTGAAAGAAGAAGGATGTGTCCTGAAACTGTTCGAAGCCGGTAAAGAATTTTGCTCTGGTGTATTCTACATAACTCGAGAGGGAACGATGAAGAAATTTTGAAACAAACGGCTTTTTAGATCACGAAGAGAACTGAATGATGCCTTGTCATATTTATGTGTCAACAACGAAAAAGTAAGAAACCACGAACGAGAAAAACAATCCGAGAAGAGTAGACTGAATTGGCAGTGTTTGTGGTCACAAAAGCAGAAGAAAGTTTAACGGTAGGAGATTCGTATTTAACAGTTTAGCTGAATTAAAACAGAAGAAATCTTGAAAATGAAAATTAATATGAATAATATATTGTCTAGAATTGTCTTTCAACACTAGGACGTTGGTAGATGACCCCCCCCTCCCCCCCCCCCCCATATAGCGGCACAAAGGGATGCCGCCTCATTAAATATTCGGTGTGATGCACGGTATGATGCACGGTGTGATGTACGGGGGTAATTAATGCACATAGAGGGGGTGATATAAACTCAGTGTTGCCGTACAGTCATTTACTTTCATTTGGTCTTTCTCTGGTTAAGTACAACATCGCTGCAATGGAATGTTTACATGGTAAATCTGCGTCTGTCTCGACAACCAGGAATGGTACTTTTTGGTTCTGTGGGCAGAAACCTATAGTTGTGAGTTCTTCTGCCCAGAAGAAGACTGTTACATGTTCGGGAAAGCTGTGGACTCTTTTCGAGCAAGTAATTGTATACATCCAGTGTGCCCTAACCATCAGAGATTGGCGACGATGCGAATGGTTAAAGATAAGATGAAAGAAAGTTATGGAAGACCTTATTTCGTTTGCTCTGAGCGAGAAAACCCCTGTTCGTTTTGGCAATGGGGAGACATCTTTGAGAGTCCCAAACCATTTTGTAAACATGGATTGGTGTGTCGTACGTGTAAAGTCAAGAAAGAAGGTGATAACCAAGGTCGTCTGTTTTACTCGTGCCCCAACGAGAGAGAAAACTCCTGTGACGTTTTCGAATGGAAACCGGAAGAAGATCCCCTTGAACCATTCTCCACTGTTCTGTTTAGTATGCCACCATCTTACAGATATACAGTCAAAAAGACTGGAGAGACATTCACGAGCCATGAAACTGATCATAAGAAAGCCTACGAAAAGTACCTTTTTCAAAAGTCGGTAGATGACTCGACTATAGACTTGGAAAAACTGAACATTTACTGAACATGTATAATTTTGTATTCTAATTATCTATCTAATAAATATATGTTTATACCTGACTTTTTTGTGATTCATTTCTCTCCAACTTTTGTCGTGTGAACACGAATTGTTATATATATATATATATATAGACCAATACGCATACGCTATGGATACAATTTTTGATGAGTTGAAACAACATAACGTTGATATTGATAAAGATACGTTATCATTTTATATTCAGACATGTCTTGACGATCATCGACACCTGTTTGATAGTTTTAGCGATCAATTAGATCGTGTGAACCTTCATCACATCTATGAAGAAATGGATCTATATAATTTTGGAAGAATAGCCGCTTATCTCGCTTTCGTGTACAGAGTTAGCGATTCTTACGATAACCAAACGGTTCGAGAGGCCGTTCGACGAACGGTGAACGATTTCCACAACGTAGATTTATCACAATACAAGAGGCGTAAGAATTCTTCGTTACGATTGCTTGGTCAACTGTTCCTGAAATTAATATATGCATATATCGCCTGAGTGTATAAACGTTGCGTCGTTGCCCTTTTTCATTCATTTACCTCTAACCTTAATTGTGTGAACATGACTTGCTGTGGCGGTTTACCACAAATAGCCCTTCGTAATATATTTCGGAGAATTCGTTGCATCTCAGCGTGCTGTGGAGGAAAAATTGTGATACAGGCATCCGAATTAGATGGCGGAACAGTATCTTCACGACCTGTACTACAACCCAGAAAGTCCGGCAAGTTTTGGCGGCGTAGATGCCTTATACCGTGTCGTAAAAAGTGACGGAAAATTTCAGATATCCCGAAACAAGATAAAAACATGGCTTAGACAGCAAGATACCTATACTTTGCATAAACCCATACGACATAATTTTAAGCGAAATCGTGTTATTGTTGGAGCGATGGATGAACAATGGGAGGCGGATCTAGTAATTATGGACTCGCTTAGTAAAACAAATAATGGTTATAAATACGTTTTGACTGTTATTGATGTACTGTCCAAATTTGCGTGGGTGGAACCATTAAAAACAAAGACTGCAGAGAGTTTGGTTAAAGCCTTTGAAAAGATACTAAAGAAAGGAAGGAAGCCCGAAACACTTCATACCGATAAAGGAACTGAATTTACCAATAAACGCTTTCAAAAGTTATTGAAGGACAAACATATTCGATTTTTTACAACACACAACGATACCAAGGCATCCATCGTTGAACGATTTAACCGAACGTTAAAGGGGAAAATGAGAAAAATATTTTACAGCAAAGAATACGTTGAAATATACCGATGTACTACAAAAATTAGTGTATTCCTACAACCATTCGAGACACCGTAGTATTGGGATGAGACCGGCTGATGTTAATCGAGAAAATGAGAGTATTGTATGGCAAAAACTATATGGTGACGAGTCCAGCAAACCCATCAAATATAAATTCAACATTGGTGACCAAGTTCGGATTAGCAAAGCAAGACGTACATTCAAGAAAGGCTACTTACCTAATTGGACCGAAGAGGTGTTCACCATCACGAAGCGAGTACCCCGACGACCGCCAGTGTACAAGATTGCTGATTATCACGGAGAAGAGTTACAAGGAACATTTTACGAACAGGAATTGCAAAGAGTTACAAAGACAGATAGTGACTTTTATAGAATAGAAAGAGTAATTAAGTCACGCATGCGTGGTAAACGTAGAGAATATCTTGTAAAATGGTTAGGCTATCCAGAAGATTTTAATTCTTGGGTACCAGCCGATAATGTAAAAGATATAACGAAATAAAAATGTGTGTACCTTACAATTTGTGTTCATTTGTGTATTGTTCTTCAACATGGCGACACAGTTTTATTTAACGCTTCCAAGCGATAGCTCTAGGGAATATTTTCCAGATAATACTGTAGCTAATTTTAAAGTGAAACTTGCTGAAACTATACAACTGACAGGTGATTGGGAAGTAGCTTTGTCAGAGTTATATTATCCCCATACATGGAGCACGATTCGAAAAGGTAATCAACAAACGTTTCTCTATAACGTTGGAACAAAATACGACGATACGGCTCTTATCCCAAATGGCTACTACACTCGCACGAATCTTTATGTAGGGCACTAAAAGCTTGACTCATGATTTATATTTCATAAACGGTCCAATCTTTGCTTCCGTAGGCACAGATGTTTTCTTCTTCACAGTTTGCGAACGACTGATGGTTTTACGTCTTGTGTTGCCTTTTATAGGAGAATTCACCCGTTTGCGTTTACGACCGGCTCCTGATTGGTTTGTAATCTGACGGACCCCTTTTTGAGCGAGATCGTTCACGGCTTCAGAACCACGCCCTTTTATCGCTTGCTTTACATTCTTCCCTGCCAGAACATCTTGACCAACGTCTTTTACAGCTTGCAGAGCTCTTCTTCCAATAGCCTGAGCTCCTCGTTTTACCAGAGGTATTGCAAAGCGTGCAATACTTTTAAAAAAACTTCCAATGCCGTAACCTTTCTGAATACGTGCACCTCGGAAACCAGGTAGACTTCCGCCTTGTTGTTTTCTTAAATAATGTTGTTGAAACTGCTTTACGTCTGGAATAATTGTATGTCTCATTTTTAAATGAAATACGAAGATCTCCGCTGTCTAAAGTGAAGTGTCACGATCGACTTCCCGAAGCCAAATGGTACGTTTTCGTTTTTGTCGTCCTTTATATTCACTTCAATCGATTCGAAGGACTTCACCTTGACAGGAATATATTGTGGGTTACGGAGACTGACGTTCACGTTTTCACCATAACTTCCTTGAGTATTGACAATTCTGAGTAGAGGCACTTTGACATCACCGACAAACTGTGCATCCACGATATCGGTATATACATACATGGCTGAAAATCCTCCGTTAACATCTGCTACGTAAGGGCTTAGGGTTTTCTTTTTAATTACGGTGTCTTGTTGAAACCCTAATGTCGCAGGAATATCACCAGATATCCACACCAGTCCACCTTTAGGCACATCAATCATGACTTTGTGTTTACTTGCAATGTAAGAAAATTTTATCTTGGTTCGTGCCTCTTTGTTCATGCTATGGTTTAAAGCCCCCACGAGATCAGCAATGGTGTTATGGAAAATCAGAATTAGATTTATTTGTAATGCCTGGTACACAAGTAGAAATGAATAAAGGATTTTGGGAAGATATAGATCCAGTATCGAGTATTGGAGCTTCAGACACCATCGAGTTTCTGTGTGCTGCAAATTCTGATCTGTATACCGATTTAGCAAACAGTTACGTACACGTGAAAGCAAAAATAACCAACAACGACGGATCTGATCTCGATGAAGATGTTCAAGTCGGGCCTGTAAATCTGTGGATGCATGCTTTATTTTCTCAAGTGGAAGTTTATCTGAACAACAAACTTGTCACACCGTCGAGCACTGCTTATCCCTACCGATCATACATGGAGACTGTACTGAACTTTAGCAAAGACACAAAATCATCTCATCTAACCTCAGCGTTATTCTATAAAGATCAGGCTGGTCGAATGGATGTCGTGAACCCTGTAGCAGGAGATGCCGATGCAAACAAGGGTTTGAAACTGCGGTATGATCATGCAAGCCAAAGCAAGTCTGTGGCTATGGAAGGCAGAATCCATTCCGACCTGTTTGCACAAGACCGTTATATTCTTGGTTCTGTACCAATCAAACTTAAGCTAGTGCGTTCGAGAAACCCATTTTCACTGGTATCGTCAGCAGATCATCCTGACTTTAAAGTGGTTTTGGAAGAATGTGTATTTCGAGTTCGACGTGTTAACGTTTCTTCTACCGTTATGATGGCTCATACCCATGCCCTTCAACGTGTCACGGCCAAGTACCCTATCAATCGTGTCAGTTGTAAAGTGGTTTCTGTACCGAGAGGAAATATGTCAGGCAATCAATCAAATATATTTCAAGGCCCTATACCTAATCGAGTGGTTATCGGAATGGTCGATGCAAATGCGTATAATGGTACTTATACCAAAAATCCTTTCAATTTCAAAAACTACGACATTACTTCTCTTGGTCTAACGGTAAATGGAGAACATTTGCCTGGAAAACCCCTACAACTGAAATTTGCTGCTGCGAGAGGAAGTAACTACGTGTCCGCTTTCCAAACCTTGTATGCTGGTACTAACAAGTTATTTCAAAATGATGGCAATGGTATTACACGAGATGAGTATGCCAATGGGTACACTCTATTCGTGTTTGATCTGACAGCTGATCTGTGTCTGAGCGATCATATTCAACCGATTAAAAATGGAAATGTATCGATAGAATGTCAATTTGGAACGGCTCTGACAGCAGCTATAAATATCGTGGTGCTTGGAGAATTTCAAAGTCTTATCGAAATTGACGCCAACCGAAACGTTCTATGCGACTTTAGCAGTTAAGATGAACACTCTACAAATCCTGAACGTTCTGAAAAGTGATCCATTTACCAAGACCGTATTTAAAGATGTGTTACCATCGGATCGTCTACCAAGTCAGATATCGGAAAGACCTAGAGGTTTTATTTTGAATGTGGATTCTAGTAATGGACCTGGTACGCATTGGGTAGCAATTTATCTCACTTCAGATGGACAAGGGGAGTTCATGGATTCGTACGGACAAGAACCCGGATTTTATAGCAAAAGCTTTGAAACGTTTTTACGAGATCATACTAGCAGTTTTACTTGGAATGAACAGACTTTACAGTCATTAGGATCTCGCGTGTGTGGACAATATTGTTTGTTTTATGCTTTACATCGATGTAGAAATATACCCATGTCAACAATTGTTGGCATGTTTACTGATAATAAAGAATGGAATGACATGCTAGTTCGTGACTTTATGCGTAAATATTATTGTGTGTAATAAATACAAGACAATTAATGTTGTAAACAATTCTTTTATTGTAATATCAAAGCTTTACAAGGAATAAATGTATTTAACCCATTTATATGGATGTAAGTTTTTGTCTCTTCGTTTCTGTTTTTCTTTTGTTCTTTTTGAGGTTGCGGGAGATGACGTCAGGGGCGGGGAGGTGTCTGAAATATCTTTAGTCTTATATTCTCTTAACACACTCAAACGATTTTCATTTCTGATAATGCCTTCGGGAACATTCATGTTTCCTAATGCTTTTGCGAAAAGCTGCCATCCAGCAGGGTTGAAATTCTTTCGTTGACGTAGAGAATCGTTGACCAAGTCAACAACATTCGTACCCGGAATGGGTCGTCCTTTAAACACCATCTGTCCTTGGTCAGTCCATCCTATGAGGTCTTTATTTGCTTTAAGTTTCTTAACCAACTGTCGAGCTCTTGATTTCATTGTTACGGGTACACTTTCTATAATGTCAGTTTCTATCTCTCCAGGCAACTCAGAGGGTTCTGTCTCAGCAGCCTCTTCTATATTCACTGGTTCTTCAGGAGCGGGTGTCGTAGGCGGTATGACGTTTACACGTACTGGTCTACTCATTCGTTTATCGTAATAATTCAGATAACGTTGAAGCGACTGATCGTGCATTTTCACTTTCTCGTCTTGTGTTATATCTTGACGTTTAAGAAGATTTTGCATTTCTGAATCTAGTTCATTCACCTGCGCTGTTAAAGGAGTGACCAAGGGTTTCTTTCTATCTGTCATATGTTCTGGAACTAACACCAATCTCCGGACGTGTTCCATCATTTGGTTAAAAAACTCGCTAGTTGTTCAAGTACAGGAGCTAGGAGAAACGGTAGAAAACCTTCGCCTTCTTGTTTTTGTTACTGGATTACGTTTATCAGCAACAAACTTGATATGTTCGTTATAAGGGGCTAGCTTCCTTGCTGTTTTCGGAGTAATCTTAATTGTTTCACACCACACGTTTAAAAGACACTGCCTTATAGCCTCTAATATATCGTCGTCGGCAGCTTTTATAATTGCGTTTCGCAGCTGAGGATTACACTTTGCCAATACTTTTAAAACATCACAGTTCCTTCTTATACAAGCAGACATAGTCAAATGATCGCATTGTCACTGAACAGCCCCTTTTATACTCTGGGCTGGTACACGTAGTGGGTGTCGGTCGGAAAGATCCCGGATCTTACTCGTTTGTCGATCTTACGCCGACCTGTCCCGATGAAATCCAAGTAGGAATACGGCTCTTTCGTCGCCATCTGATAGGCCTGTTGAAAAAATTTGGTGTTGCTAGGATACAGTTGCTTAGCAAGATGAGTCACTTGACTTGCATCTCGAACGTTTTTCGTCAGACATAAATAACTGGCGTTAAGGGAAATGGTCCGATGATCTTTACTTTGGTGAAACAGATTCTGTACAATGTAGATTACACTCAGATTCCCATGGTGCGATTTCTTCGTAAAAAGCTTAGCAATTTCTGCATCTTTTTCTCCCATCATATCATCAATGATGAATAGATTTCGTGTTTTGGGATTAATACTATCCAGCATCGACTGGGACAAACCTTGGACAAACTGAATACCAGGCACGACTAATTCTATTTCAGCAAATGTATCTTGATATTCGGAATAGAAATACATGATATTTTCTGGAACGGGATCTATCATGATTTGGGCGTTGGCTAACAATTGTTTCACAAAGGTTGTCTTCCCCGTCTTGGTCCCCCCAGAGACCATGAGCCCGAAAGGATGTGTTAACTGTATGGAGTACATAATTAAACTGAACAGACCGAGTTTGTGAAATCTTTTTTATACCATTTTGGCCGCTTCGTACATTGTACCTGTTCTGTGTACTTAGTATTTCGGATAAGTCTGTGTAATTCTTTTAACAAAGTTTCAAAATCTATAGGAGAAGCTTTAACTCGAATCAAATGAGATTGTCTATCTTTTGAGGACAATTGATGGATGTCAGCCAAATGGTTGGACAATTTGAGTAAACTTTTCTTTCCACAGATGGGGCAGTCCTTACGCTTCCGAGGCATGATGTACACTAAACGTTTAGACTTTTAGCGACAACTTAAATTACGTTAGATTCTCAAGGACTTATGTGTCCCGGAAGGACTTTTATTTGATAATTAGTCCCGTTTGAATAATACAACATGTGCCCTCCCTGATCCCCCAGGAGCCTATGTTACCCCATGATCCAATTTTTTATAAAGAGAAAATATAGAACCTTTGAATGTAAGCGCGAGGGTGGCCGAATGGTTAAGGCGCTGGGTTTAAAGTCCCAGAAGACGTGGGTTCGAATCCCACACCTGGCAATGATTTTTCTTCAAAATAAGACAACAGATAGTGTTAATAAAAGATATATTATTAAATTTCCTATTTACAAGCACACAAAGTTAAAATTATTAATTATCAGCACCCAAAGTTAAAATCTCTAAACTATTTACAATTATTTGCAGATCCCATGTGCAAAATTAGTCACCGTATGGAATTGTATTAAAACTATCTACAATAACGCGTTTGTTGTAAACTACCCTATAATCTTTACTTTGTTGCTTAGTAATCACCTGCTTAGTGTTAGTATCTCTCGTAATTTTAAAAGGAATGTCTATAGAAACTTTACATGGATTTATTATATCACACACGGCATTAACATACACCATATCACACATAACATTAAAATTCAATTTCTCTAAAGTCTGATAATTTAAAGTAATTCCTCTTATTTTGCAACATGTTTTACCACTACTCAGTTCGTACGCATAATTTTTCGGTCTCCCAGAAACGAACGTTGTAATGTAGTCTCCATCAAGTTCATCGGTGAGTTCTCCAAGGTAGACACCTGTCTCGGGGTCTGACTCCTCTGGTTTGCTCGTGTATATCACAGAATCCGTATCATAATACAACACTCGTTCTTCCAACTCCTCCAAAACACTGTACAACTTGAGACGGGCATGAGCGGTAGTGAAGGCTGCAATCACCACGTTAGTTCTCGAATTGCTCTCCACGAAGTTCTCTGTGTTCTCGTAGCGGAGTTCCACGACGTCGTCGCTAACAAATGATGCATCGGTAACTTCAATTTCATCCGAGGTTAACATGTCAAAGTATTCTTCTGGGTTGGAAACCAGCTTTACCTTGGTCATGTTGGGCTTCTGGGCAAACTTGCCTGCAAGAATTAATAAAAACATACAGAATATAAATAATTTTGTTCCCTCTTTTCAGCCGTTTTAACATAAATATACTCACCCCAAAACGAATTCAACATGAGCTTCGACAATGCACGTAGACCAGGATTCTTCTCAATCTTGCTCTGATCCATACGAATGCCCTCTTTTCGGAAGTATTCATCGATGTAATGCTGCTTCTTCTCCTCAGTGTCACACCCCTCTGGAAAACCACTAGATTCCTGTTAATCTTTAAAAATGTGTCAATGTAGTCAGTAAAAAGTTCATCACTGGTTTGGGGAAAATGCCACACCTCATGGATGTTTAATAAACGATAACCCTTCTCTAACGCTTTCTGCAGTTCCAGTGTTACCCAGGTACCCTGAAAGGCGCGTTCTTGGTCGGTGTGATTGCATGGCTCTTGTTGAAGATTGTCTGTGCAAGTCCGGCACAACGAAAACATGAGCTTTCCATGAGCTCTATACGGAAGTACAGGGTGTAGGAGACGACGTGGTGGTAGAATTGTACATTTCACTATACCGTAGTATTGTGAAATATCTCCAAAGTTCTCTGTAACGATCTCTGGATGACCAATGGGGTAGGTGCAATACTTATTGGTCCATGGATAAAGACTGGTGAAATCCACATAGTGTATCTTCTCGTTTTCTCGACACTCGTGAAATAATTTGGAGGCATTCGTGCGCCCCCCGTACAGGGCGTGTCTCGGTTCGAGAGGCTCGGAGATTTCCAAATTATCGAAATATGCTTTCATTTCAGAATCGGCGTCAATCTGACGTCTCAAATCACACTCCCACATCTCAACGACATTATAACCGTGCGCTCTGAGGTAGCGCGTCTTCTCTAGGGTGCGCTGGTGTAATTAAGTCTTGCATAGTTTGCTGATTGACAGGGTTTAAGGTGTCTCTAGAATAGCATCTAATGCAGCCATGCCAGAAACAGCCATGCAGTTCGTAGACTGTTTTGGTCTCGACGTGATAACCATCAACACGGTATTTACCGATGCGTTGTTCGCCAAAATTACGCGCATGACGTATGGAAATGTTGTTGGACTGTGCCGTGTACCCGAGCCATTTCAGGACAATTACTGATTGTTTGTCTTGAGGTTTGTAACCATGTGGTGGGATCACGGCAATCGTATTCTCACGTAGAAAGTTCTTACGGAACACCAAGTTGCATGCTGAGGCGATCGTCAGACATTTCTCGAATGGATCAATGTCGGTAACCGAGCGAAACAGTTCACGGAACTCAAGACAACAACGTCGGAGGATATCGACGTCCGAACGGCAATACTTTAGAATTTCTTCTTGAAAGTTAAAAACGTAATCGCTGGCTTCCATGGGGTTATACCATTCATAAAACTTGGTTCTATCATCAGGACTCATTCCGTCTGGATCGTAATACTTTGCGGCGGGAATAGGGCCCACGTAACTCTGGTTGGCGTCGACGTTAAAATGATGTGGAAAGTAACCTTTGGCAAGTTCAGTAGTTAGACCGAATGTTTTTGGAAAACTTGCAAGTCTCATCGGAATAAAACATAATGAGTCGACGAACTTAATATTTAACACTGGCACGTTAAGTGTTAAAATCTTCGCCCCACGCATGATGACTTCCGGTACCAAGCCATTCTTATGTAGATATTGTAAAATGAAATAGCCATCATAGCCTTGAAAATTATGAGCCATTACTATACTGCCGGTGTGTTGCTCCTGGAACAACCATTCGCAAAATTCATCGCGTGTATTTGGACCACGGAACACCCACTCTTGACCGCTTTCATTGTGTACAACGCATAGATTTGGCACGTGATCGCCACCCTCTTGTGTACATTCAAAGTCAAAGAATAATAACTGGTTGTAGTCACTTTCAGTAACTTCTTCTCCTACGGCCGCCTCATCATCGAATAAATTTGTATCAGATTGAGTTCCCGAATCAGTTTTTCTTTGCTTTACGGGTTGAATATAACATTGATGGTCCTCAACATCTACGTATTTCATACATACTGTACATCGAACAAGGCCACAGTTATGGTTCTGAGGGAGTTCGTTTGCTCTTTTCACCACATGATTACAATGTTTACATTTCACGGCAGATGCACAAATCGATCGCTTTTCGCCTCGGGACGTTTTATGTCGATCAAAACATTCTTGACTTTTAAAGAAACGGTTACAATCTTCGCAATGAACCCAACTCGTGATCAGACAGTTTTGTGTATGACAAAGTTTACACGTGTCACCACAGAGATGGTATTCGATCTTATCGTAACCTTTCTTACATACGTGGCAGTACTACTTGCGAGCTAGGAACGCTGGCATGCTTGAAATCACATCATAGTGATTATCGTGGGCGTAGAGATAAATATGCTTCGATGCTTCAGGACCAGAATAAATTAGTGAATTTAAGTGTTCTTTCGAGACAATGTTAATTTGATAGTCGGTCAAATACGCTTGAAACTTCTTAACTTCTTCGATACCGCACTGACCTAACGGAACGCTGGCCTTCTCATGTAATTCTTCGGCAAGGTCACCTTGGTAAGCTCTTCGACAATCTTTAATAGAACAATAGCGCTCATCGTTGTCGACTTTAGCCTTCGCGACAATAATGGCTCGTGCGAGACATAAATTATCTTTGTTTTGAATCCGGACGATAGCCCTTTTGTTAGTTAAGTATTTCTCTAGATTGGCGATAGTTCGTTTTTTTCCTGTTCCCCCGTTCGGCATCTCAACATGGATAATGTTAACAGTAATCGAATCATCTAGCGTAAAAGTATCGTTTGACTGAATGACTCTTTCGACTTCGGCCAAGATTCTTTCAGCAGTCAATCTTTCACGAGGCATAAATGGCAACGAAATTGGGTATTCTAGCTGAGGCGAATGCATAATAAACCGAACTTGATCGTGCATAGCAACGCCGTCGGTGACACGATCTAGCAAACTATCGAACACTTGATGTAGAAGCCTTAGAACATCAGGTAAACCCCGCACTTGTAAATCATGGAATTGAACTTGGTAATCAAGGCCCGTGGTCTTAAACTTCTTCACCCTTACTTGCTTAACAGACTTAACAGTAAATAACGGAACAGTTTTAGATTTCTTACTTGTTGATGCTCCATCGTCGTCTTGTATGGGTCGCTTACGGCTTCCTTCTCCGTTCTGTGTAGCCTAGGGCATTACTTCAGGTGGTGGGTGTTCTAGGAAAGAGTCATCATTCCATTCGGAGTTGAACCACTCGGGCATAACTTCAGGGGTTGATGGTAGATCGTCGATGAAGGAATCGTCGTTCCAATTGGCGTTGAACAAGGCGCGTTCTTCAGTCGACCAACCAGTGAACATATCAGGACATATCCCATGTCTCTCAACCTCCAAATCTCGCACCAATTCATTCGACAAGATCACAATGCGCTGGTTGAAAGCCGCTTCCTTATGCCTTTCATCGAAATTAAACAGCCACTCAAGCGCCTCAATTTCCCCAATGGTTGTACATCCTTTAATTACATCAACAAGATCCATTGCTGCGAACGAAATGAAAAAATCAATGTATCAATGTGTGTATTAACTTTAATCTTTAAATATTAACGTTCTGATAAAACAACTATAAACTCAATATATCTCACCTTCTCTCTGCCAAAAATGAATGTCCAAAAAAGTCTCTATCCAACAATATACCGCAAACTCCGAGATAGCTAAGTGTAAACACTGTAGTTAAAGTGAGGAGAACTCTAGGTTTATGCTCCTTTTTTATAATCGCAACACAGAATAATTAATTCCGGACGCCACATCGGGCGTCACACCACCGGGCGTCATACCGAATATTTAATTTCGTGCATCACACCGTGCATCACACCACCGGGCGTCACACGGAATATTCAATGAGGCGGCATCCCTTTGTGCCGCTATATGGGGGGGGGGGGGGGGTCATCTACCGACGTTGACATTGTGTGATTTGTGTCTTTTCTTGGCCACTGTTTATATATATTTTTGAATGAAGATTTGTCATTTGGTTCATCTCGTTTTGTTTTTTTTTAATATTGACATTGCATGTCCTTTCGGTGTGTCAATACCATAGAAATAATGCACGACTACAGATGAACCTTGCTAGCTAATTTTCTGGATGTTTTCTGATCTGTGTTCATTAATACAACAAAAACAGAAATTAGGGGAGGGGGGGGGGGGGGGGGAGAAGGGGGGTTAAAAAATGCATATAACGCGGGCGAGGGATTGTTGCGTTCATGTATTTCTAGTACTCTGTGGTTAAGCATTGTTTTACCTGGAAATCTTCACCTCAGAGTTTTTCAGATTGCTCAAGGAGGACATCAAGGTTTAGTAAAAACACAGAAATTGTTGCGCGAAAAGTTTAATCCCCGGGTGTTGACAACCTCGCAAAACAAACGGTTGAAAATTGCATTTCTTCCCAAGCCAACGCTCAACCAATCGTCCAGAACCGCTACTGCATGATGACAAAACTACCTCCTCTACCCTGGTACACAGTAAACATGGACTTTTGTGATCCATTCCCTGGTGATGAATATTTACTTGTGGTGATGGACGCTTGTTCTCGCTTCCCCAAGGTCGAAATTGTGAAATCGACATTATCGAAATCTACAATACCAAAGCTTGAGAAAATATTCGCTAGACATGGCATCCATCAAATTCTAAAGAGTGACAATGACCCACCGCTTCCTGGTCATCAATTCTGCAAATTTATGTAAGAACTTTGAATAACACGTCGACCTAGCACACCATTATGGCCAGAAGGCAACGCTGAAGCCGAGAACTTTATGAAGCCACTCGTGAAAGCCATCAAAGCCGCTCACAACGAAAACAAGAACTGGAAAAGAGAACTTTTCAAATTCCTATTAAATTATTGTGTTACACCTCGCACCACAACGAGTCATTCGCCTGTTGAATTGCTATACAATCGGAAAATCCAGATGAAATTACCTCAGATAACCACCGAAAGCGAAGCGAAATGCCATCAAAAAGTGAAGGAGAGAGATACAACTGCGAAGGCCAAAATGAAAGCTTACGCCGGTTCCATTTTGTACAGTACATGAGGCTCAAGTACTCAAAATATATTCTTGAGCTCCAGCTGACAGGTCATGTTAGTTTTAGTTTTAGTTTTATTAGCCTTCCATATTAATTACAAAAACAGTATAGATACAATATAACAAAAAAATATAAAAAAAAGAAAATTAAGAGAAACACTATATAAATTGGCAGGGTATCCGCAACAGCAGCGCCAATTACTGCGGGGCCAAATAGATCGAACTTACAAACTTCTTCTTGAATTCATAAATTCTAATTACACCACTAGATTTTATGAGAAGCTTCCTGAAAACAAATTTTTCTTGCTTTTGAAATTTTAGGTGTAAAGATTCTAGAAGATCGCTTTGTCTTATCTGCTTCGGTTGACCAACGGCTTAAACTGTGGAAAATAATTATTGGTGAGGTAAGTGCGGTGCCCTTACGAGTAATCGCTGAGCGGCTGACTCGTTAAGTAGCTGTATATTCTGGGTGTCACATTTTTGTCCACCCGTAAGCCACGGACACAGAAACGTGGGCTGTGGGAACGAGAATATGAGTGATGTTTTTGACGCCAAGGATTTTGGCGGCTGTTTGACGACATCGTGTTTGTGAAGAAAAGCATTGAGCATTCCGCGGTTAGATACCACCTGACGTGCTGGCGTCTATGCAAATTAGCAAATTATGATGGAAGAGCCTGGGCCGGGAAGGCTGTGTCCGCAATTTTAAATCAAAATTATAACTCATTTTCTGAATTAAAGCGTCTCAAATTTCACAGCTTGTTTATTCACACTATGTTTCACCTCTATTTTATGCAAAAATGAGAAAAATCAACCAAAGACCTGTAGCGCATCAATCAGCTTTAGAATTTTGCTTGTAAGTTTATGCAGAATTGCAGATAGTCACATCACACAAACTTTATGGGCTCTGGCGTTGTTGCATTGAGAATGGAAGCGATGTTTTTGACGCGAGGAATTTTGGCGGCTTTTTGACGATCTTTGTGAAGCAAAGCGTTTGGCATGTAAATACAATTGCACAAAATTGCAGTGCCCTGACAAGTTAGCGGCTAGATCATCAGGCAGCTTTATCCTACGGTGCCCTGACAAGCCAGTCACTGCCCTGACGGCTTGTTAGGTAGCTTTATATTCTGGGTGTTTGACGGAATCATACGTTTATTTATGGCCCCCGTAAGCCATAAGCAATTTCCAACCTCGTGCCCAGGCTCTTTCTGCATTTAATAAACTAATATGGTGGCCAAGATTTGAAACGGGGAAGAACCATTCGTTAAAATTTAAAGCTAGTTATTCCTTATTGTTGTCAAGTAAAGTACCTGCAAGAAAACTAGGAGATTCTTAGTGCTTTTAGTAAACTTTCTCGAGTAGTGGGTGAGGAACAACCAAATATACGAGGAGTGGACACTAGCGAAAGGGAACTGTAATGTAAGTACAGTTGACTTGGGCATTTTTTCATGTATATTATTAATAAGTAATATGGTTTTTCGTGCAATTTGGAAAAACATGCACTCGCGTGTTTTTCAAAGTCCTCAAATAGCACTGGTCCTTCGGATTCGTGCCATTTTGGTAGTCTTTGAAAATATCACTCGTGCATGTTTTTTTCCAAACTTCACTGAAAAGCATGCTATTACCTAAATAAATGTTGCCATGGCTAATTCAGTTTTTGAGAAAATTTGAGCTTTCGCTAACAATGCCGTATGACGTACGCAACCATGCATTTGCGTAAAAATAATGGGTTTCAGCATCAATGGTCTGTTTGCGTGCGTCATAAAGCATGAATTTTTTATCTATGAATATTTTTTTTCCATGTAGCATTCTGAAATGTCAATCCAATTAAGTGAAAATCATTTTGTTGACGTGGCGGATATCCAAGACATCGACGTGCAACGCAACAGGTATTCTGATATGATATGTATTAATTACTCCAAAAATGACTATATTAGAGCCTGAGTTATCTATTTAACAATTAGTCACCGAAGTCGAGGTGACTATCGGTGATTAGTATAATTTCATAGTGGAAAAGAGGCTTTCCAGCTTTCTGATTGGTCCGCTCAGCGGTGAATCTGAGGTAATAGTCACCGCCCAGCGCGGTGACTATTGCATCACAAGAAATTGTTCTTCAAAAGTAGTTTTGGAAAAGAGACTGGTGCTTATTCAACACTGCACTGACTTTACTCGTTTCAGTCTCCCCCTCGGAGTTGTCATTTTGAAGTATGAGATTTTAGAATTTTTTGATTCATTGAACTGTTGATTTTTTTTTCAAAATGGGGTCTGTAGTTTTTGAGACAAACAAAAGAGCATAATACTGAAAACATATATCACTGGGATGTTGTACATATCAAATATCGTAAAAACAAAACTTTATAAAGGTAAGGAAGTATATTTTCTATAATTCTTCGTATTTCTTGTATGTTTTGGCTAGGTTTTGGTCGTAGCGATGTTTTCGAAAACTTCGTCATGAGTGAAGAACATATTCAACATGAATTAAGTGCAAAAAAGCCGCATCACAGGACCCAAAACACCAGAATAAAAGCCTTTTTAGCATATATTTGAATAAGTTCAGTGCCAAAGTAGGATGTTGTTTACTCTTTTTTTGAAATTATTTACTGACAAAGACTGTGGCTTGCTAACATCGTCTGTGAATGAACAGAATCACCACTGCTAAAGTGAAAGCAGTTGCTTAAAAGTTTTTGTTTCAACGTTATTGGGTTTTTTATCAACCTCTGAAGTTATACTAAAACAATTAGTCACCTCAGTCTCGGTGACTATCGGTGTATTTACCTCGCCACTTCGCGGCTCGGTAAATATTCACCGATAGTCACCTCGACTTCGGTGACTAATTGTTAAATATTTAGGTGACTGAGGTGACTAATTGTTTTAGTATAATTTCAGAGGTTGATAAAAACCAATCACATTGAAACAAAAACTTTTAGGCAACTGCTTTCATTTTAGCAGTGGTGATTCTGTTTATTCACAGACGATGTTAGCAAGCCACAGTCTTTGTCAGTAAATAATTTTAAAAAAAAAGAGTAAACAACATCCTAGTTTGGAACTGAACTTGTACATACATTCAAATATATGCTAAAAAGACCTTTATTCTGGTGTTTTGGCTTCTGTGATACAGACTTTTTGCACTTAATTCATGTTCATTATGTTCTTCACTCATGACGAAGTTTTCGAAAACATCGCTACGACCAAAACCTAACCAAAACTTGCTAGAAAATACGAAGAATTATAGAAAATATACTTGCTTACCTTTACAAAGTTTTGTTTTTATGATATTTGATATGTACAACATCTCAGTGATAAATATTTTCAGTATTATGCTCTTTTGTTTGTTTCAAAAACTACAGACACCATTTTGAAAAAAAAATCAACAGTTCAATGAATCGACAAATTCTAAATCTCATAATTCAAAATGACAACTCCGAGGGGGAGACTGAAACGAGTAAAGTCAGTGCAGTGTTAAATAAGTACCAGTCTCTTTTCCAAAACTACTTTTGAAGAACAATTTCTTGTGATGCAATAGTCACCGCGCTAGGCGGTGACTATCACCTCAGATTCACCGCTGAGCGGACCAATCAGAAAGCTGGAAAGCCTCTTTTCCACTATGAAATTATACTAAGAGCTGATAGTTGACGAGACAATACCGACTATCGTTCATACAAAATGACGACGAGTTGTCTAGTTGTTTTCGTATAAACCAACTAGTCGGACAAACTATTATTTTAAAGAAACAAACTTAAGCCTCACTAACGGCGAGTTTTCTTCTATTATCTTACATTTAAAACGTGATTCGTTTGCTATTATAGCGGTCTATTACCAATAGACAGTATTTAGCTCAGCCAATGAGAATGCAGAATTTGTAATAGTCCACTAGTTTGGTTAATACTAAAAATTTAAATACACTTATCAAATCATTAATAATTCATGAAGAAAATTCAAAAGAAATGAATGCTTAATCAATCTCTGTAAATCGCATACAGATTCGTCCTGATTTACATAAACGTTTTCCCCAATTTACTTAGATAAAATCACTCCAACTTGAAAAATAGTTTGAAACATGGCTATTTAGATGCGTCCATTCGGCGATAAAGCATTCGCAGCCGATCTGTATCTGATTTACTATGACTCGCTTGCAGATCGCCTTGTAAATCAGATACTGATCGGCTGCTCATCCTTTATCTATTACTTATAAGTCTAATTTCTGTTGCTCTAGGGATGGTTCCTATCACATTGTCGTTTGCGGTGTTGGTTTGCAGATGCTAACTCTCAAAAAAATTTATCAGTAACAAAATTCTACGAAGTCTACTGCAGGATTCCTACTTTACATTACATATTGTTATTAGTAAAAGTAGCGTGCTGCGTAGGCAGTGTAGAAACAACAATCGAAATATAGCAAGGTTCGATATACTGCCGAAACAGAGAACGTAGGAGTCTAACGTTTCGAGAAGGCCTTCGTTCGAAACGTTAGACTCCTACGTTCTCTGTTTCGGCAGTATATCTAACCTTGCTATATTTCGATATTGTTATTAAGGTGGCTCAACAGACTAAATTATGAGAAATAACGATTTCTTCTCTAAAAAGTATTCCACAGGTCTCATGAGCTTAATTTTAGTTTACTGCTATTTTATTGCAAAGCTCTAGTTGTGGTCGTGATTATTGAAAAGCTTTTAAAGACTTGTAGTTCTTGAACTACGCCGAATTTCTTAACAAAACTTTGTCAACTTGGTTCATTATATACTTTACGTTGCATTTTACCTTAATCAAATCCACCACTAGATCTATGAACAAGAATAAGCTGGTAAGACCTGTGCGAAAGTCTTTATGGGAAGAAAACGTAATTTCTCATATTTAGACTGTCAAGCCACCTGACAATAGTGACGTCATTGCGTGATATTACCTTATATTTGGTGATCATAAAAGATAATAGTAGATATCCCCCCCCCCCCCACACACACACACACACACACACACACACACACACTATGAGGCGGCATGCCTCATTAATATTCGGGATGGTGACTAACTGTGGTGACTAACCATGGTGACTAACCATGGTGACGAATGCATGACCCACGCGTGACGAACGCATGACGAACGCCTATGACATAATTGGGCAAAATTGGGATAATTATAGTACACATTAGACTATCATATTGGAGTATGAAACCTACAAGTGTTTAGTTATACGCTCTTAATCTCCTGTCGACTTCCATGGAACAGAAAACCCATTCTTAGGCAAATTATTTTACAATTCATCGAAGAACTCTTGACACTACATCTGAGCACTAAACCTAAATGTTTACGCGCGTAAATATTACTTCGAACTGCGTTAGTGCGCTAAAATAGGTACAGACAGAAATAAAACTGAGCTTTATTTTAAGTACATGTTGTTAATATTAAGGCCTTATTAACCGAGTGCGATGTCTGTACGGGAAAGTATTTGCCTGAGGTTTTCGTACAGACCGAGCGACGAAGGAGCGAGGTTTGTGCGATAAAACCGAGGGCAAATACTTCCACGTACAGACCGAGCAAACGAGGTTAATAAGGAATTTATTATATGGCTATTGGTTCATTTTATTTTTAAGTTTCGACGTTGTTTTCGCCTTCGGAGCATGCTGTTTACCTTACCTGTTAACTTTTGTACGTGTCGCTTCTTGGCCTTCTTGTTTACACCAGATCAGCTTTTATTTGTCGTATTTTTAGATAAACAGCTTTAAAGAAAACCAGCAGTAATGTTCCAACACATTTTATTGTTCAGAATATTTGAATAAAGATACCCAGTACTCTTTTATTTGTATTCAAATCAACTCAGAAATCTTCTCGCCAAAACTTACAGGGCCGAGGAAAGAGCGTATTGACCTCGAGGTCAATATCGTAAAATCCCGACCTCTCGGGAGCCAATCAGCGTGCGTCGTTTTGCGTATGGACCGGAAATCAAATCCAGCCATATTATAATACGGGAATATCACCGTTGAAAATACTATTTATTTAATACTAAATCTTCGTTTGCCCAAAGATAATAATATGAAGCGAAAGCGAAGGAACGTGGTGAGCACCTACTGTGCATATTAAACACTTTGACTAAAATAATCAGTATACGGCGTCTCCTTTCAAAACCGCGAAATGTGCGATGAAGAACATACCTCTGACAGTGTATATGGTTTTCCTATTACAATGACCAACTAGACCATATCTTGCAGTCATAAAAACTAAAGAACATTCTCACAAACGGTTACCATAACGACATTTATTTATTTATTTATTTTTTTATTTATTTATTTACTTATTTATTTATTTATTTATTTATTTATTTATTTACTTATTTATTTATTTATTTATTTATTTATTTAATCTTTATACAAGGTAACCTATTCAACGGGTATAAAAATAGTTGTTTTTCAAACTCAGGTGAGTTAATGTCTGGGTCCAGTTTTTCCTCGACCCAGTAATTCCTCGGCTTCAAGTGCCGCGGCCGCGTCGCTGTTTCTAGCGGCTTGCGGCATTTTTTTCGATTACAAGATGGCGGTACTAAGTACCCAAGGAGCGATAGAGCAGAAAGTTTACATTTTAGCTTGCTAAACAACGAATTATTTGAAGAAAGTCGTCAGTTCTTCAAGGTAAGCAATATTTATTTGGTTGCTTGTAAAGTATATTTGTCTGTTCCCGTGTATGCGATATTTATGCGAATCTCTATACCATTATTGACTGATTTTTTTACAGTGAATATTTGGTTCGAGTATTAAAAATATATATTAAATATAATAACCACAACAGTGAAGACAAACGCTTACGGTCTGTCTCCACGCAGCATTTCAAACATTTATTCACAATAACTACATGTTAACTTAAATCTAAATAGCTATTTTTATACTGTCCTTAATTACATGTAGTCTCCACATAATGTTGTATATTTTGTTGTTTGTGCATGGCTAAAGCCCATATATTAGCCCATAACATAACCCTAGCGCCTCACCATTTTACTGTTAGTTCTGAAATCTTATCTACCTACACAAAATTGTTAAACATTTTTTCTACTAAATTTTCTTTGAGGTTCCTTCTAGTGTGAGAATTAGTGTTGAAATTAATGAAGTGTGAATATCATATATATTTTATGATTTACATGCACAGTAAAGCTTGAACTAGCAGCCAAAACATCTTGACAAACTTTGAAGTTCTTGCTATTCCTGTATTTAATTATGGTTTTATTTCTTACTTTAATAGTTGTTTATTATTATATATTAAAACTATGATTTACATACACAGTAAAGCTTGAACTAGCTGCCGAAAGACTTGAAAATCTTGACAGCCGCTGCCCAAAGACGAAACATCTTGACAAACTTTGAAGTTCTTGCTATTCCTGTGTTTAATTATGGTATTATTTCTTACTTTAATAGTTGTTTATTATTTTAATTTAAAACTGTGATTTACATACACAGTAAAGCTTGAACTAGCTGCCGAAAGACTTGAAAATCTTGACAGCCACTGCCCAAAGACGAAACATCTTGACAAACTTTGAAGTTCTTGCTATTCCTGTATTTAATTATGGTTTTATTTCTTACTTTAATAGTTGTTTATTATTATATATTAAAACTATGATTTACATACACAGTAAAGCTTGAACTAGCTGCCGAAAGACTTGAAAATCTTGACAGCCGCTGCCCAAAGACGAAACATCTTGACAACTTTGAAGTTCTTGCTATTCCTGTATTTAATTATGGTTTTATTTCTTACTTTCATTGTTGTTTTATGTTTATTATTATATATTAAAACTATGATTCAATTACACAGTAAAGCTTGAGGTATAGCTGCCGAAAGACTTGAAATTCTTGACAGCCGCTGCCCAAAGACAAAACATCTTGACAACTTTGAAGTTCTTGCTACTCCTTTGGTTTTATTTCTTACTTTAAGAGTTGTTTATTATTATAATTGTTTATATTGAAACTATAATATAATTACACAGTAAAGCTTGAACTAGCTGCTTGAACTGAAAGACTTGAAAATCTTGACAGCCGCTGCCCAAAGACAAAACATCTTGACAACTTTGAAGTTCTTGCCATTACTGTGCATTTAATTACTGTACAGTTTTATCTATTTTTGTTCTAGATAACAATTCTTTATTATAATTATATATTAGAACTATGGTTTAATTACACATTAGAGCTAAACTAACTGCTCAATAACTTGAGTGCCTTTAGATGTCTTAAATAAACTGTTAACATTTTCTGTTCTTCAGGTAACAATGTAATACTCCTTTTGACGAAGATGATTCAGTGCATCTCCAAGTATAATGTCATAGAACGTAAAAGAATTCCCATCTAACTTATACTGTACCTACTGTATTATACATGTATAAAGTAAAATAATGGGTTGTACATTGAAGTAAGCAAATAAAGTAAGATTTTTGCATATATTTTTTGGATGTCTTTTGTCTGAGCGTATGTATCACAAACAATTTATAGTGACAAAATAATTTAGGAACAGAGAGCTGTATTCAGGTGATTCAAAATATAGTTTGGACATGAGTAATAAAAACCTAATGTAAATATACTGTAGTACATGTATTTCTGCATCATGATCATTAAAACTATCCCAGTAGGCTCATTAGAATTTTAAACAAGCAAATGCCAGAATGCTCTATTTGTAACTCAACCCGTAAACTAGGTTCATAAACTTACCTGTATCTGCCCAATCTTACAAGACCAAGTTCAAATGAAAGATACATGTATTATTCAAGGTAGATACTTGACCAATTAGTTTTTCCGTACAAGACAGAAAAACTAAATAATTAGGCACCCACTTGAAGACATCAAATGGCAAAGGAAGCAAACTTGTAAACCATTCTTCCACAGCAGAGTTACGATGAGCGATCAAAAAAAAATCTTTACAATTAGTGAATGGCAATCAGGAGGCAAAATAAGGCCAAAATCATATTGGCAGAGCAGAATAAGGGTGGTCAAAAGGAAAAATCAGTCGACAATTATCTTGGCACAGCAGAATGGTAGTAAAAAGGTAAAATCAGTCCACAATCATCTTGGCAGAGCAGAATATTAATGGTTAAAAAAGCGCAAAATCAGTCCACAGTTATCTTGGCAGAGCAGAATAATGGTGGTCAAAAGGCAAAATCAGTCCACAGTCATCTTGGCAGACCAGAATAATTGTGGTCAAAAGGCAAAATCAGTCTACAATTATCTTGGCAGAGCAGAATAATGGTGGTCAAAAGGCAAAATCAGTCCACAATTATCTTGGCAGTGCAGAATAATGGTAGTCAAAAGGCAAAATCAGTCCACAGTTATCTTGGCAGAGCAGAATAATGGTAGTAAAAAGGCAAAATCAGTCCACAATTATCTTGGCAGAGCAGAATATTGGTGGTCAAAAGGCAAAATCAGTCCATTACTTGGCAGAGCAGAATAATGGTGGTCAAAAGGCAAAATCAGTCCATAATTATCTTGGAAGAGCAGAATAATGGTAGTCAAAAGGCAAATCAGTCCATAATTATCTTGGCAGAGCAGAACAATGGTGGTCAAAAGGTAAAATCAGTCCACAATTATCTTGGCAGAGCAGAATAATGATGGTAAAAAGGCAAAATCAGTCCACAATTATCTTGGCAGAGCAGAAAAATGGTTGTAAAAAGGCAAAATCAGTCCACAGTCAATCAGTCATCTTGGCAGTGCAAAATAATGGTGGTCAAAAGGCAAATCAGTCCACAGTCATCTTGGCAGAGCAGAATAATGGTGGTCAAAAGGCAAATCAGTCCACGGTCATCTTGGCAGAGCAGAATAATGGTGGTTCAAAAGGCAAAATCAGTCCACAATTATCTTCGCAGAGCAGAATAATGGTGATCAAAAGGCAAATCAGTCCACAGTCAGCTTGGCAGAGCAGAATAATGGTGGTTCAAAAGGCAAAATCAGTCCGCAATTATCTTGGCAGAGCAGAATAATTGTGGTCAAAAGGCAAATCAGTCCACAGTCACCTTGGCAGAGCAGAATAATGGTGGTCAAAAGGCAAAGTCAGTCCACAATTATCTTGGCAGAGCAGAATAATGGTGGTCAAAAGGCAAAATCAGTCCATAATTATCTTGGCAGAGCAGAATAATGGTGGTCAAAAGGCAAAATCAGTCCACAATTATCTTGGCAGTGCAGAATAATGGTAGTCAAAAGGCAAAATCAGTCCACAGTTATCTTGGCAGAGCAGAATAATGGTAGTAAAAAGGCAAAATCAGTCCACAATTATCTTGGCAGAGCAGAATATTGGTGGTCAAAAGGCAAAATCAGTCCATTACTTGGCAGAGCAGAATAATGGTGGTCAAAAGGCAAAATCAGTCCATAATTATCTTGGAAGAGCAGAATAATGGTAGTCAAAAGGCAAATCAGTCCATAATTATCTTGGCAGAGCAGAACAATGGTGGTCAAAAGGTAAAATCAGTCCACAATTATCTTGGCAGAGCAGAATAATGGTGGTAAAAAGGCAAAATCAGTCCACAATTATCTTGGCAGAGCAGAAAAATGGTTGTAAAAAGGCAAAATCAGTCCACAGTCAATCAGTCATCTTGGCAGTGCAAAATAATGGTGGTCAAAAGGTAAATCAGTCCACAGTCATCTTGGCAGAGCAGAATAATGGTGGTCAAAAGGCAAATCAGTCCACGGTCATCTTGGCAGAGCAGAATAATGGTGGTTCAAAAGGCAAAATCAGTCTACAATTATCTTCGCAGAGCAGAATAATGGTGATCAAAAGGCAAATCAGTCCACAGTCATCTTGGCAGAGCAGAATAATGGTGGTTCAAAAGGCAAAATCAGTCCGCAATTATCTTGGCAGAGCAGAATAATGGTGGTCAAAAGGCAAATCAGTCCACAGTCATCTTGGCAGAGCAGAATAATGGTGGTCAAAAGGCAAAGTCAGTCCACAATTATCTTGGCAGAGCAGAATAATGGTGGTCAAAAGGCAAAATCAGTCCATAATTATCTTGGCAGAGCAGAATAATGGTGGTCAAAAGGCAAAATCAGTCCATAATTATCTTGGCAGAGCAGAATAATGGTAGTCAAAAGGCAAAATCAGGCCACAATTATCTTGGCAGAGCAGAATAATGGTAGTCAAAAGGCAAAATCAGTCCATAATTATCTTGGCAGAGCAGAATAATGGTGGTCAAAAGGCAAAATCAGTCCATAATTATCTTGGCAGAGCAGAATAATGGTAGTCAAAAGGCAAAATCAGTCCACAATTATCTTGGCAGAGCAGAATAATGGTAGTCAAAAGGCAAAATCAGTCCACAATTATCTTGGCAGAGCAGAGTAATGGTGGTCAAAAGGCAAAATCAGTCCACAATTATCTTGGCAGAGCAGAATAATGGTGGTAAAAAGGCAAAATCAGTCCACAATTACCTTGGCAGAGCAGAAAAATGGTTGTAAAAAGACAAAATCAGTCCACAGTCAATCAGTCATCTTGGCAGTGCAAAATAATGGTGGTCAAAAGGCAAATCAGTCCACAGTCATCTTGGCAGAGCAGAATAATGGTGGTCAAAAGGCAAATCAGTCCACGGTCATCTTGGCAGAGCAGAATAATGGTGGTTCAAAAGGCAAAATCAGTCCACGATTATCTTGGCAGAGCAGAATAATGGTGATCAAAAGGCAAATCAGTCCACAGTCATCTTGGCAGAGCAGAATAATAGTGGTTCAAAAGGCAAAATCAGTCCGCAATTATCTTGGCAGAGCAGAATAATGGCGGTCAAAAGGCAAATCAGTCCACAGTCATCTTGGCAGAGCAGAATAATGGTGGTCAAAAGGCAAAGTCAGTCCACAATTATCTTGGCAGAGCAGAATAATGGTGGTCAAAAGGCAAAATCAGTCCATAATTATCTTGGCAGAGCAGAATAATGGTGGTCAAAAGGCAAAATCAGTCCATAATTATCTTGGCAGAGCAGAATAATGGTAGTCAAAAGGCAAAATCAGTCCACAATTATCTTGGCAGAGCAGAATAATGGTAGTCAAAAGGCAAAATCAGTCCATAATTATCTTGGCAGAGCAGAATAATGGTGGTCAAAAGGCAAAATCAGTCCATAATTATCTTGGCAGAGCAGGATAATGGTAGTCAAAAGGCAAACTCAGTCCACAATTATCTTGGCAGAGCAGAATAATGGTAGTCAAAAGGCAAAATCAGTCCGTAATTACCTTGGCACGGGAGAATAATGGTAGTCAAAAGGCAAAATCAGTCCACAATTATCTTGGCAGAGCAGAATAATGGTGGTCAAAAGGCAAAATCAGTCCACAATTATCTTGGCAGAGCAGAATAATGGTGGTCAAAAGGCAAATCAGTCCACAATTATCTTGGCAGTGCAGAAGAATAGTAGTCAAAAGGCCAAATCAGGTAAAGGCCAAGGCAGTAGATAAGACAGCAAAATTCATTGGAAGTTAGGTTAACTCATGAGCAGCAAAAGTTTGGTGCAGACAACTTAAATTCAAAATTAGGTAGTTCGAGGACCACACCAGTAGATAAGACAGCAAAATTCATTGGAAGTTAGGTTAACTCAGCAACAAAAGTTTGGTGCAGACATCTTAAATTCAAAATTAGGTAGTTTGAGGACCACACCAGTAGATAAGACAGCAAAATTCATTGGAAGTTAGGTTAACTCATGAGCAGCAAAAGTTTGGTGCAGACAACTTAAATTCAAAATTAGGTAGTTCGAGGACCACACCAGTAGATAAGGCAGCAAAATTCATTGGAAGTTAGGTTAACTCATGAGCAGCAAAAGTTTGGTGCAGACAACTTAAATTCAAAATTAGGTAGTTCGAGGACCACACCAGTAGGTAAGGCAGCAAAATTCATTGGAAGTTAGGTTAACTCAGCAACAAAAGTTTGGTGCAGACATTTTAAATTCAAAATTAGGTAGTTGGAGGACCACACCAGTAGATAAGACAGCAAAATTCATTGGAAGTTAGGTTAACTCGATCAGCAACAAAACTTTGGTGCAGACATCTTAAATTCAAAATTAGGTAGTTCGAGGACCACACCAGTAGATAAGACAGCAGGCGACATCGGGGCGACATCTTTCTTCTGAAGGCCGCGCTGCGACTGTGCAGGAAAGTACTGGGCCGATAGGAAATTTCGAAATTCGATAGGAAATTTCGAAATTGTAGTTTTCTAACGAAGAAAAGTGCTTGTAAAATTTGAGACCAGCAAGTTCAGTTGGATATTCAACTTGTTTCCGCCCATTTAATGGTATTAAAAGAAAGTCAAGATGATCAGGAGCAGTATATTAAAATCAAGGTAAGTTCATTTTGTAGTGCAGTGTTCGATAGTGGTTGATTTTACTCTAACGAAAAGCTTCGCTCCAAACCAGAGGATCGGGCTCCTATTAACGTGACAACATATTTTGTTATACAGTTTGCTATAAGAAGTTTTGCTCTCTCTTCATTTTCTTGAGAATAGCTTGTGAATACTTCAGCTGATCCATTATACGCTTTCCTTTCGCATTTGCATTGATGTCGGCATAACTGGCTGCTTTGCAATTATTTTTAACAAAATATTCACGCTCCCATTCCTGAAGTTCTTTTAACTTTCTCTGCTGACGTGAAATTCTCGTTTCAATGATGGCTAAGCTATCCTTATAGGACTCAAGATAATCTTTGTTATTTGGCCATTTCTTGCACTTCTGTCGGGATTTGTCAAACTGTAAAACGTCGTTTGTGTCTCCCAAAACGAATTTCACACCATGACCCATCTTGGTTAAGCATGTATTTCTGTCTTCATTCCTAGGCTTGTTGCTCTTCGAACACGAATCCCTCTATCATTTGTCAGCTGGTTGGTGTCGTTATTTTTGTTGCGATCGTCTTTATCATGTGTAGCTGAACTGCTAGCGTTATTGTGGTCGCTCGAAGTTGGTTCTTCGATTGCTTCCAAACTGCTTGTGGGAGTTGTGGTATCAGCTGTAATCGCACTGTTCATTGCAACAACTGTACCTTCAACGGCACAAGCAATCGTGCTAGTGCTAGTGTCGTAATTCATGACTGCTTCCGCTTCTTTGCCAGTAAAACCATCCTCACCAAGGACCCTCCTCTTCTTCGCAGATATCTTATCGTGCCACAATTCCAAGTTGTCATCCTCCTCCAGCCACCTCTCCATTGCCTCTCCTATTCTTGTCTTTAGCAACTTTCCACATCCAGCATCAATGGGCTGCACCTTGTCTGTGTGATTTTCTGGTAGGAGATAAACAACAGCATTGACTTCCTTCCTACAGGCCTCATGAAACTCTTTGTTCAGCTGAAATCCAACATTATCGGCAAAGATTACTTTCTCATCTGGGGAATTCCCTATACCAGGTATTAAAGTTTTTGTCACCCACTTCATATTCACTTCACTGTCCATCCAGGCACACACTTGGAAATATACATCCACGCCTTTATCATACTCAGCTTTCTCTGCACTTGTCACATTTCCTTTCCCTCTGAATATTATCGCAGGCTTCACATTCTGCTCCCCTTCCGCTCGTATGCATAGTTGTAAAGTGGCCTGCCTCTTATCCAAGCCAGTGGAGGGCTGAGAAACCCACACCTGTTTGTTGCCCGTACTGTCATAGGTTTTATCCTGGTCGATTACAAAGGGGAGGGGAACTTGATCAATGTTATAACGATTCCTTGGCAACCATCGCCCATACTTCGTATCCATGGCAGAGTTATTTCGGGAGTTATTTCTTCTTCTTCTAGTCTTGACAGCCTTCCTTAAATCCTGGTGAAATCGTTGAATCGTTTCTCTTCCGTGATCTGCAGAGTTCTTCTTTTTATTTGACCTTCGTCTCAATGAAATATTGTGTCGCCTTTTGAATCTATCAAACCAGTTGTTGCTTGCTTTGAACTTGTCTGCTTCGAACTTGTCTGCTTCGTCTTTTCCATAACACGTCTCAATCGTCGATTTCATTTTCTTTTTGAGCCAAAGCTTTGAGACTTTACATCCTTTAGCTCGTCTAAGCTTGAATTCCACAACTACTCGCACGGCAGCCAAGGGATACTTCTCTCTCTTCTTGTTTAATTTATCATCTACTAACTTTCTTCTCTGTCTTGCTGCCCTCACGTTGCCTGTGTTTCCCTTGTGCTTGTTAAGTTCAACCTCTGTCTTCAATTTCTCTCTGTTCTTGTTCCACTTAATTACCAGCGACTTACTAACCCCTCTCTCTTTTGCTACTTTTTCCCACCGCTTTTTCTTGATCTTGAGCCCAGTGAGGGAATCAAGGAGCTCCAGAGTTTTCAACTTGAATGCAACCGTGTAAGATCTCCTTCGACTCTGCCCGCGTCTGTTGTCGGTGGCGGCTGACTCTACCGGCTTTCCTTGCTTATTGCTGTTGGTAGTTGAAGTCTCTTCGCTTTGATACGGCTTTGTGCTCTCAGTTAGTTCCTTATCTTTGCTTACATCCTCGAGATGTAGGTTTTCTGAGTGCTTGAAGCGAATGTGCGTTTCGAGGTACTTCTTGGCTGTGAAGCATTGGTTGCAAATGTCGCATTTCACAGGCTTGCAGGACAATTTCACAGACCTTGGATACGTCGCTGAAACGTCAAACTCTTCACCACTTCTGGTCTCCACTGTTCTCTTAACCCCACAGCTAAATAAGGTACGATTCATGTTTTGTTTTAAGCCATTCTACAACCCGTCAACGACAACAAAATGTGCGAACTGTCACTTTCACGTGGTTCAATGTTTTGAACGTTGGTTTTATTCTGTGGTTCAATGCTATGTGGTGAGCCCAATGGACGACAACCCAGCGGTCTTTACATGTACTGGTCGTATTTTCGCCATTTTCTCCATCTCCTTCAAGTAAATTCGCTAGAGTTTCTGCTACAAAGCTTACTAAATCGAGAGGGTCAACTGGATAACCGCAAAGTCAGGAATGGCAGAGGAGTGTGAGGTTTATATTGAGTCCAGTGTTCGTGGCTACCACGCTTACTTCAAGGAAACTACAGTTTGTGTTGGCGAGGTCTTGAGGTGTGAAATTGAAGACAACAATGAACATGACAAGAATGCTATCACTGTCAGAAATGGAGAAGGGAAGCTAGTTGGCCATGTCCCCATCGAATTGTCAAAGCGTTTTAATAAACTCTTGCAGGATTATGGTGACATAGAAGCCGAATGCATTGGCAATCGTTTCAATGCTGGACATGGCAAAGGCCTTGAATTTCCTGTGGACTACAGGCTTACAGGGAATTATCTGTACTTGAGGAAGTTGATAAGGAGGCTGAAGACAAAATAATTCGCTGATAACCTAAATATTAGTGACATCAGAAAGTGCAATTTTGCATGAATCGACGTGCAAGAGTACAGAATGCTTTGATTTATATGTGTGCTGCTTGAATTTGGAAATGCAGATCATATGTATGTGAAAACTGAGACAAATTGCTACATTATAACTGAAGAGATGACATTGTGCTACAAAACTCTGAACTCATCAAAGAGACACATCAATTGTATTTTTAATTATCACTGAAGACAGGGCTCATCCCTAATGTAATGAAAATTTACAAGGTTTTCATGCATTATTTATTCCAAATTTAGAGATTTTAATAGTGTAACATGTTTAAGTTCACTACTTTTGAGTCATGTCTTTTATTTTTGCCTGAAGATCTTTAAAGTTCATTTTCTAAAATAAGAACCTGTTTCAAATTTTAGGCTAAATAGGTTCTTATATAAAGGGGGTCTAAATTGATATTTTTAGGCTAACAGGTTCTTAAATTGCAGGTTCTTATAAGCGGGTAAGTACTGTATATATTTATATATATATATATATATATATATATATATATATATATATATATATATATAAGCTATTCTAGTAAGAAAATCGTTTTAAATTATTATTAGATTCTAATAGAATAGAATATACTGTAATCTAGATAATTACAGTGTATTCATATAATTCTTATACACTGTATAATAATTTATTGCATGCATGTGATTTCTTTCAAGAGTTTCTCTATAAGAAAATATATTCTTATTTGAAGAAAATATTTTCTTATTACAAGAAAAAAATTCTTAAGAAAATTTTCTTAAGAAATGTTTTCTTATTCTCCCAAGAAAATTATTCTTGTTTTAAGAAAAAAATTCTTAAAATAAGTATTTTTTTTCTTAAAACAAGAAAATATATTCTTATATTAAGAATTTATTTTCTTATTATAAGAAAAATTTTCTTAAGAAAAATTTTCTTGTTATTCTCCCAAGAAAATTATTCTTGTTTTAAGAAAAAAATTCTTAAAATAAGTATTTTTTTTCTTAAAACAAGAAAATATATTCTTGTATTAAGAATTTATTTTCTTATTATAAGAAAAATTTTCTTAAGAAAATTTTCTTAAGAGAAAGTTTCTTGTTATTCTCCCTAGAAAATTTTTCTTGTTTTAAGAAAAAAATTCTTAAAACAAGTTTTGTTTTCTTAAAATAAGAAAATGATTTTTTGCTGTGTAGAAGTTACCACCTTTCTGCTGTCCACATTCAAACTGGCGTGCTGGGCTATCCCCATGAAAAAAGCGCATTACATCTCTAATAGCATTACCTGACTTGGACTCCAAGCTGGTCTCCATATCTTGAAGGCATTCCAACCTTGTTTCTACATACATCAGCTGTTCCACATCACTGCTGCCTGACCTTGATAGTATGTAGGCTAAACTTCAGGAGTTTCTACTTTGGCTTGGATGTCTTCAGTAAGACCAGTCTTTTCCTGGTACTCTTCACTTGTTAAAAAACCAGCTGGGTCATAGATACATGAAATCATAAAAGCTAGATGGCCATGGTTAGCAATGGTTGACAAATCATGCCACAACTTTAAATGTCTTGTTCTCTCTAATCTTTTAAGGTGGGTTCTCATTTCATCATCACTCATTCCTTCCTTCCTTGAATTCATTTAAATAACTTAACCTTGCAACAAGCATATCATGGGACATTTTGGAAAATTCTGCATCAGACCGATCTCTAATGTACCGTTGATGGGTTTTCAGCATTCTTGCACGAATGTTAAGCAGTGGATGTTTACGGCCTTCTACCAAGAATTCACTTTTAACAATTTCTCCAGATGAACTCAACACCAATTTCTCATACTAAGAATTTCAATAATAATAAGAATTAAAATTATTCTTTTTTATTAATTTACCTGCCTCTCCCCTATTCAACCATGCTGCCCTCTTTAAATAGGTTGTGGTAAAAACTTCAACTGGCCTAGTTGGTTTTTTTAGTCCCTGGTATTGTATTTTAATTTATAGAGCCCACAACAATTATAGTCAAACCAGATGCTCTCTTGCGTGTAACTTTGCAATATTGATAGGCAACATTGCAATTTTGATTGATGGATTCAATCAGCAACGTGCAAACACGATTCCTCAATGGGTTGCCCTAAAAAATCATTTTAAATACTAAAGTTTGGATTAAATGCGAAATTCTACATAAAGTTAGGGCCATTACCTTCAAGTATAATTATACTTGAAGGTATATCATTTTATGTCTTGTTCAATATTTAAAACCAATATTTTAAGCAACCCATCGAGCAATCATGATAAAGCGTTTGCAAACTGTTGCTTTAATATTGAACCCACCAATCAAAATTGCAATGTTGCATATCAATATTGCAAAGTCGTATGCAACTGTTACAGTAAACCTGAAAACAATGAACTAAATATTAGTTTTACCTTCTTTGGTGTAATTAGCTGTCCAACTGCATACTCTCCTGACATTACTTTCTTCTTTAAATCATCTTTCGTGTTGGCATTGGTTTGTGGAGTAGCAACAGTAATTTCTCCTCCTGCACCTCTTAATTTCTTCCTTCTGACTCGTCCTCCAGCATTTGACTGAACTCTCTTAAACCTTTTAACATCAACACAACAGATTTTAGCCACTCTTCTGCTATTTGACCACCATTCTTTGCAGGATCCCCATTTCGGTTTTTTATATAATACCGCCTTGCCAGCCCTGACCAATTAACAACAGTGGCATCTGGATAGCCAGTTACTTCTGCCTTCATTGCCTCTTTGTCCCAATCCATATTTGTGAAATTGCCCACTGGATTCCTTTGTTTACCAATTAACAACTGTGGCATCTGGATAGCCAGTTACTTCTGCCTTCATTGCCTCTTTATCCCAATCCATATTTGTGAAATTGCCCACTGGATTCCTTTGTTTACCAGGTTGAGCAGCAGTATTTTGCTTTTTTGCCAGGTTTTGTTACAACGCACTATTTTCTGCAGGTAGAACGTTAGTCTTGAGACGCTGTTGGTCATTTGTATTTGGTTTTAGATCAAGTATGTGATAGCCATGGGACCGACTGATGGCTTCCTCGTGGTTCACTTGTTGTGCCAAGACCGAAATTTGTTGCTTATCACTCGGAGACTTGAAGAGTATGATATAATGTGCATTGTTTCTGGCTGATGTTTCTGGTTTCCTTTCCTTGGTGAAATATATTCTGAACAATATAGATCATGGAGAGATTCCGATGATGACTCCCCTTGGTAAATAAACTGGCAATGCGCTTATCTCCTCCTGATTGATCCATAAGATCATCGAGGACAATAAGGTTTCGCTTCGAAACATCAAGAAAATCTTCCGAGTCAATATTCGTAGGTATTCCTTCGTTCAGTTCAATGTCAGGTATAGTTTTGATCATATCCAGGTACATGGGTTGCCACTGCCCATAACACCAAATGATACGTTCAGGAGGTTGGTGATAGTTTTTCTTGCGTGCTCCAGAGGAGTTTTTGCCCATACGATTTTACCACTCTGAGTGCACCCTGCAACAAGGCACGTAAACGGAGCAAGACTGTAGATCCATTGACGATCCATTGAGAGGACCTGCCTGTCTTATTTGTTTTGTCCATGATCTATGAACCATCTTCATGTGACGGAGGAGATTACTTGAATTAGCAAAAGACCCTCCACAAACTTCACAAACAGTCAAAGAACAACTAGCGCATATCTTGTAGCTATAAAACTATAAGCATTTTTGCGTAATCGGTGTTCATATAAACAGCAGCAGACGGTTAAAGTCTGTATTAAATTTCATAATCACGCGACTGGCTATAGGTAAGCGATAGCGATTAATTTAAGAAAACCCAATGCAATACCGCACCTATAAATAAATATCAAAAAATTTGTTTAAGGTTACTTTATGTTACAACAGTGATTTTAGTTTGCCCACATGTCAACAATCCCAGTATTTGAACTTTTTTTTTGTATGTCGGACGTTTTAATATTAGTCCCGTTAAGGTCGTTAGGGCCCCATACGGCCTTTTCTGGCCCATTTAGGCCTTTTGGCCCTTTTCCTCTTTCTCCTCATCGCTATCTTCTTCCTACGTTTCTCCTCCTTTTCCTCTGATCATACAGTCATTGTCAGGACTATAGTCATATAGTCATAGTCACAGGACTATAGTCATATAGGCATAGTCAGGACTATAGTCATATAGTCATAGTCAGAACTACAGTCAAATAGTCATAGTCATAGTCAGGACTCCTCCTCTGCTCCTCTTCTCCTCCTCCCCTCCTCTCTTCCTCTCCTCCTCTCTTCCTCTCCTCCTCCTCCTTCTCCTCTTCTATACGAGCCATGTTCATGCGTATCTTCATCAGAGCCGTTGCAAATGGAGTCGTTACTGTACACCCCCAGGATACCCACAAACACCCCCTGGAGTACCCCCATCACCCCCGGGATACCCCAAGCACCTCCAGGGGTACCCCAATCACCCCCAAGGGTACCCCAATCATCCCCGGGGGTGTTTGGGATAGTCAGTCATAGTCAGGACTATAGTCATATAGTTATAGTCATAGTCCTAGTCAAGACTATACTCAGTCATATTGTCATAGATCTTCCTCTTATCTTACTCCTAACTTCCTTATCTTTCTATTATCTTCCTCTTCTTCTCCTCCTCTGCTCCTCCTCCTCTTCTCCTCCTCTCCTCTCCTCCTCTCCTCTTCTACACGAGCCATGTTCATGCTTATCTTCATTAGAGCCGTTGCAAATGGGGTCGTTACTTTACACCCCCAAGATACACCCAAATAACCCCTAGGGGTACCCTAATCATCCCCAAAGGTACACCAATCACCCCCAGGGGTGTTTGGGATAGTGTAGTCATAGTCATAGTCAGGACTATAGTCATATAGTTATAGTCATAGTCAAGACTGCTCCTCCTCTTCTCCTCCTCTTCTCCTCCTCCTCTTCCCCTCCTCCTCTTCTCCTCCTCCTCTTCTCCTCCTACTCCCTTCCTCCTCTCGTCCTCCTCCTCTTCTACACGAGCCATGTTCATGCGTATCTTCATCAGAGCCGTTGCAAATGGAGTCCTTACTTTACACCCCCAGGATACCTCCAAACACCCCCAGGGGTACCCAATCACCCCATCGGGCGTTTGGGGTATCCCATAGTCTTGACTATGACTATAACTATATGACTATGACTATATGACTATAGTTCTGACTATGACTCATGAGGAACCGCACGATGTGTGAAGGGATTAAGAGTTAGGTGATGGGTTACCATAGCATTACGATGTGAGGTAATCACCACTATTCACAGTCGGTCAAGCTGCGGGTAATTGAACTCCTATTAAAACGTATTCTTTAAATATTTAAAATGGTAATCGTACCAATGTTTAACCGAAGGATATGTTAATTAACTAACCTGTTAGTATTCATTTTGGCGCACGAAGTATATGATTTGCGCGAAGAAAGAATGGTCACCGTCCGACGATCAATGTGAGATTTAGTTCGTCATATTTCCGTATTTCTTCGCTAAGTTTCGATACACATATACTTGAATTCAATTTAACAAACGCATTAAATCGTTATTCAAAGAGACCGATCTTCGAGACAGTGACGAGAATCACTTTTCTTACCAAATGACATATTGGAGTCAAGCTGCATGGTAGTAAGAAACGAGGATGGAAAACTGAAGTATACGCATCATTATTTCGGGAATTCTGATGCTGCATGTGTGATCTTAAGGCTCAACAGGGAATTGATGAAGGCCAACGGTGAAGTATTCAAGCAGATAACGTATGCAGTAGATAAAATATGTAATGAGCGCGGTTTGGTGGGAAATATGAAATTATGTATTCAGTATAGGAAGACTATAGGCATTGGGAAGATATAAGCTTGTGATATTATTACTCGGGCTACTGTGGTAGAACGAGTCTAGGCTTCGGTCCGGTTATTATTGGTAGTTTTTTTTGTGTCGCGATATTGCCCCGACAGGCTTTGCGAAACTGCAGCCGTGACGTCACAGCTCAAATGCTGATGTTTCATAGCGGATATTTTTCATTCAGGAGTGGCGAGTTTTTTCTTCTCCTGACGCCTTTGGTTGTGTTGTTCGAAGTGAATTTGTGTTTTAATGATAAGCACGCTCGCATTGTTTTTATACTATAGTAGACGTGGGTTGGTCCGCGATCTCGATAACCGTACGCTGAAAATGTGTAGTACTCGATCAAACCTTTACGAAAATTCTCGATCAATTTACATGTGTTATTAATTAAATTGTACTGAAAAATGTTGCTCAAGTGCTGTAAATCAAAGAACAAAGAAAGTTGATAAAGCCAACTTGCAAGTGAAAGGTAAACATGCTGTGTTTTACATCTTCATGGAAGTTGTCATTTAGCTGAACTGACTTGTGTCTGTGAATGTTAAATGTATTGAGGTAACTGTATTAATATTTGTGGTTAGCTTTATATTGCTTGTATTGTTTATTATAGTAGTATAGAATATGAGGCTATGGACACACTTTATTTTTTTGCCAAAAACAGCCCCAAAATTATGGGATTTAGCGAGAGGGGTTGTTTGAAACGGTGAGCTTTTTTTTTTTTTTTTAAGTATAAGCAAAAGGGACCAAAAGAGACCCAAACCAAAAAAAAAATGCTGGAATTCATCAAGAAAGGATGTTTGAAAGGATGGGTTGTTTTCCCACTTTTCAAAGTATAAGCAGACGGGAGAGTGGGTTTTGGGAGGCCCCGACCCAGAGTGGTTTTGACACACCTTACTTACTCCCCGGTTTCTGTTCAGATACTTTTGTTTTGTGTTGGTACACATGTTCTCCCACAGTTATACCTCCGGATAACAGTCCGAGACATGGTATGTACGGTGTGATCATGGCTACAACTTTACCAACATCACTTTTTAACAGTTTGTCTTTTTGTAATCATAACAATTTTAATATGGAGGAATTTGAATTTAAACCATTAGACCCAAATCATGACCCGGACCCAAATCCTGAAAATGATCAGAGTGAAACAGATTTTGGGGGTGTTGATGCTTTGGAGGACTTTTCAGAGCATAGTAATAGTGTTGAATCTGGTCATGTTATTGATGGTCCCATTGTAAATAATATGTCAGAAGCTAGAACCGGGAGGGTAAGAAGAAGGGCTGCATATAGAGACTGTGAGGATTTTTTCGTAAATATACTAGAGCTGGAACCACAATGTGCAGATCCACTGTTTATTGACTATTTGGTTGATAATAACATACTAAGTGTATTCAGGGAGTTTAGTGAGTCTGGTTTAGTTATCGATTATTCTGTGAAACATTTGGGAGATGATTTTCAGACAATTGGACGGGCTTTAACTGTGGAGGATGATGATTTGCTAAGGGATGGTATCAGAACACACTATGATGAGTGGACTAAGGCTAACCTAAGTAAGAAACTGAGGAAGGCTGGAGTTGTGACTGCTATTGGTTTGGGAGCGGTTGCATTAGTAACTGGTCTGTCTGTAGGTCTAACTAGGAAGGGATCTGATATAGTTCATCAGGCTAAGAAATGGGAAAAGTTACATCCATCGGAGAGAGGAGACACAGTACCGTGGACAGAAATACAAACAGCTGGTGGTAAGGTAATTGTTTTCACTGGGGAGTATTTAATAGTGTTTATCATAGCGGCTGGATTATTTTCCTATCGTTACACTAAGAGAGAGTAATCTGTAAACATAAGTGGGTAAAAATATGTACCTTACCGGCTACAGTTGGCTTTTGTTAGTTGTAATCGGTTTCTGTTGGATACGATCAGCTTTTGTCAGCTACAATCAGCTTTTGCCAGCTGTAATTGGTTTCTGTTGACTACAATCAGCTTTTGCCAGCTGTAATCGGCTTTTGCCAGCTGTAAACGGTTTCTGTTGACTATAATCAGCTTTTGCCAGCTGTGATCGGCTTTTGTCGGCTACAATCGGCTTTTGCCAGCTGTAATCGGCTTTTGTCGGCTACAATCGGTTTCCGGTGGGTACAATCGGTTCCCGACTGCTACAATCGGTTCCCGACTGCTACAATCGGTTTCCGATGGGTACAGTCGGTTTCCGATGGGTACAGTCGGTTTCCGATGGGTACAATCGGTTTCCGATGGGTACAGTCGGTTTCCGATGGGTACAGTCGGTTTCCGATGGTGAATATTTAAGGTTTTAACGCGACACGCTTTCTTATCGTTTGATGGAAGTCGACAAACAAATTTAGTTAGGTGTTCTGATGAGGCTTGATATCAGCCGAAACGACTCTACGAAATGATGCTTTTATGTCCGTACGCGTAGGAGTTAATCCCGTCTCCCAGCAGCTATCTTTTATCGTCAAAGCATGAGAGTGATATTTTATTTATCTCATAACTACCTAACTCATGATTTACACTTCGAATTGTTTTCATTTTCTGAAACACTTGTTTTTTACCAAATAGTGTGTCTTTGTAGTTTTCGTGTTTAATTTGTTTCTTAGTGACACTCTTTTTAATTCCCTTCGCGGTTTTGCCACCTGCTCCGTTGTCTTTTAAGTATGAATACATTTTACTTCTGAGACCAACGAACTCAGCTATAGGAACGCCAGCCGCTTCGTCCTTCATCTTTCCAATGACTTTTTTGTTCGAATTGTTGTAGTAAGGTGAGCTTTCTGAATAGTCCGAGTTATCGAAAATATTTTTATTAGCCCAGAAGTCTTTGTAAACGTCTTCTGTTCTGATTTCATATGTCAGGCTGTCCGTATCTGTGAACAATAACTTAGCATCGTTTCCATATTTTTCTAATATATAGTTGTAATGGAAATCGTACATCAGTACCTTCGATAGATCTAGAATACACATACCAACGTAAGCCGGTCGGTTTAACGTAAGAACTTCTTTAATTTTGTGAACGGCAACAAGGTTTTCGTTGAATATTTTAGCGGATACGAAGGTTGGTTTGGAAGCCAGCTTCAACAGCTTTTCTTCACACGTGACCAACCGGACGTCGACACGCTTTCTCAGGTTCTCCATTGTTTTACCGAAAACGCTGTTGTTCATCAGCTTGAAGAAGTCCTTTTCAAAGGCGTTTCTGGCAGCAGTTCTCTTCACCGTGTTGAAGTCGATGTACTGCTTCAGCCACTCCGATTGATTGAACAGCAAAACCCGGTGAACTTTTTTCACCCTTACTCCAAGCCTAACGTACAGCTGTAGGCTTTTATAGTGGACGACATACCTTTCCTTTCCCATCAGGTTGGTTACCAGCTTATTGACACCACCAACGCTGACACCGAACTTCCTTTTAATCTCAGAACAATACTCCGACAACATATCTTCCCGTATTTCCATCTTCTCAGGGGCTAATGGGTAGTCGTTGTGTAGATCGTGGAGTTCAGGAGGATACTCAAGATCAACCTCAAGTATCATTCCAGTCCGACTGTCATTTTCCGGAAGTTCCCAGGCCAGGTTTCTCAGCTTAGATTCACTCATCCACTTAAATCCACCAGTCGGAAGACACTGACTCATGGCCCAACCATATAGATTATTGGCGTCCAGATACATTATATACTTCACAGCCTCGTCCTCACTATACCCCTTCATGTATGGGTTGTTGGCTTTTCCATATCTGTTGGCTATGTAACTGACACCACCTCTCAGTCCTTTCTCGATAAACTGGAACATGTCGATGTCAGTCATCAGCTCCAGCTCAATCCCAGTCATTTTCAGCATAGCGTCCCATGCCAACCCAGGTGAAGTGAAGTAGTGACAGGGGTCCAGCTTATAGTACTGAACACAGGTCTTCCTAAAGTTTTCAAAGACGTCAGCTAACAGCAACACATCTGATTTCAGATACACGTCATGGTAGTCCCCCATCGTTCTCATCCCAAACGACTCCCAGACCTTTAAAGCGTGTTGGTAATCGGTGTCTGATATCTCCTCATCATTCAACACGCTATAAAACTCACTCTTTGGTGGTAACCCCGTTTCCCCAAACCGACTGAAGTTGTCCATGTAGTCATAGGGGTAAACACCCTTCGTCCTCATCAGGTCCGACCGGGGACCAAATTCTTCAGCTGTGTATCTAAAGGCATGCCCTGGGAGATTTCCCACCAACCTATCCAATGAACTACTCATGAACTGAAAACTGTCCAGAAACACAAGGTTTTTACCTAACATGAAGGCCATGTACTTTTCCATATTATTCGGAATGACGTTAATCTCCTGTCCGAACTTTCCGATCTCCCCCATGATGAGATGACTATCATAACCCCTCAGGTTGTGTAAGATGACTGGTATCTTATCAGTCATTCTATGATTTCTGTTACAAAGCTGGTGGGCAGATCCCCGATATCTTCCCGTCACATGACAGTGGTTCCGGACCCTGACATCCCTTTCCCCATACTCCCGGCGGCCACAGATGTGACATCCGTTAGCGTCTCTGAAGTCCGCCCTATCGGAATCAGTTAGAACCATGTCCTGGTTGAAGTGCTCTTTCCGAATACCCTTACAATACTCCACTTCTTCCAACATCTTTCCAATAAACTTGTTGACAGCACCAGGGCCTCTATACACCTGAACAGGTTTACTATACCTATCGTCATAACAACAGACAACCTTATACCCATAACCACAATCAGTGTGTTTCTGATACTTCTCCATGTACGGTCTCCTCTCTTTCTCCTCTCGGTCTGACTCCAGCACCTCCGGTCTGTCAACCTTTTCCGTGATCGCCTCGAAGTCAGCGTACACAACAAACGGAACGTTTAACTGTTTATGGAAATTATTGTACCTCAACACGTTCTTACCGGGGTCAGGCATCCTGACGGCTTGTTTACCATTCACACTGATACACACAACCTTATGCCTATCCAGAACCTCCGTTGAGCTGAAACACTGGAGGCAGTGAACACAGAAGTGTTTTTTCCTCTTATGTTTTGTTTTGTTGTACATAAACCTGTCAAAGTCCTTGATGAGGACGTAATGTTTGTTGTTCCCGTTGGTTATAATCAGGAGGTTCATGAGGTTGGTGAATCTCTCCTCTGATACGTAAACCGGAAAGGTTAACCCGTCCTCATAACCAAAGACGTTGATACGTATCTCATTCTGTTTCTCCACCCGGTTGTACTGTTTTTGAGTCACTGGGAAGCTGATTCCACCGTAATCCAAGTCGTCAACATGGTCCCGGTACTTTGTGACCCTTTGTGGGTTTTCTGAGACGGGAAACTTATGAGCCAGATGACACCATCCCTAGAACATGCTGTGTAATCGAGTGAAATGCCCAATATCATTTATAATATATCATCATTATTCTTAATGTTGATCAGCCCCTTCCGACTATGTCTCAGCTCCTTCGGGAGGTCGACGTATGACGAGCCTTCCAGTGGACTGTAGACAGTCAGATTGACGTAGTGACCGTCGATTGACTCCACTGTCCAGCCTGATCCCTCGCTTATCCATCGGGCTATTCTAGCCACCACCTCTTCATTCGCAGTGTCAACGTCCTGACCGATCTCACCGCCGTTGATTATAGTCTTGATGTGGCTGTTGAAGTGAGCCGTCTTATAAGTTGTTCCGCCGGACACCTCCTTCTCAAGCGTTACAACCAGCGTTTCAGCGAACTTCAGCCCCCTCATCTCAGCCAGCTCCCGACGTAGCAGCCGTACCACATCATTCCTGAGGGCGTTTACCTGTTCCAGTGGGTGTTGGGACACAACAGCACAACTGAACGACTTAGTTTTACCCCTCAGGGCTCTGTCTAACTGATTTATGTTATAACCGATTAGTCTCTCGTAGAGACGGGGGTCTATATCATCGGGATAGTCAAACATGTCAGGGTCTAAGTCGTCGTCTTGGTGGATCATAACATCTGGATCCATCGTTATAACAGGGGTGATCACATTTCGTTAGGTGTCGTTCCAACCACTCGGTGTAGAACTTCTCCGAAGTCTGCTCCCAACCAAGTTCTTTATACACAACCCCAAACAGATTGTTATCGAATAAGTCCTTCGTTTTCCCCTTTTTAAGATCCTTTACGCTACTCAATAACTCAATCCCTCTTCTTGAGCACAATCTGATGATGTGATAATTGTATCTGGACACATTACGACCTCTTATCAGACCGTTACCTCTCATCACCCGAAGAACCTTGGAAAAGTCGGATAAGACAACGTCAACGGCTGTGTCCCTGACAACTCTGGTGAGTCTCTTCCCCATCCAACTATTCCTCGAATGCTCACTTCTACGACCGGCCGCCCGGTATCTCCCGACGACATATCCATACTCCGTATCACCACATCCTGGACAGGAGTACATCTCAGTACTCACCTTCACACGGAATCTGGAACAATCCTAACACCACAACTTCGTACTACGTCTGGGTGGATCCCAAGCCGAGGCTACTAACTCAGTCCCCATCTGCTTACAGACCCATTCAACGCTTGAAGACGGTAAATCCTTCAGCCCCTCCGGTAAATCCGACCAGGAAACAGACATTATAACTAAACCCTAACGAATTCCCTTAACCCCTACAAAACAAACCTAGACATCAGATACCCACCAACCAGACCAACAGACCCAATAAACAGGGTCTGATACTCTTTCATTTCACCCGATGGTTTGTAGTAGTCAGACAACTCAGGCTTTGGCTGGGGCGACCCGACGGCCTCAACCTGCCTTAACCTATCCCTCAGCAGATCCAGAGCGTGATTCGTTGTGTTGATGTCAGCGTTGGCGTCAGACAGTTCCTGTCTTAACCTCTGTATCCTATCCTTCTTATCCACCTCTTTCTCATACCATTTCTCCTTCTCTCTAGCCAGCTGCTCAAGGGCGTGGTTGTGTCTCTTAATCTCAGCCTCATACCCGGTGTGATTTAACTTCGAAAACAGGAATCCAGCGCCCGAGAAGGCTAAGGCGTTAAACAGTCCACCAGCAACCACACTAGCCATATATATAACTAAAGATAATACATCTCATTTGTTACAAAAAAATTTATGACAAGAGAACGGATGTTACGCCTCTCCCAATACGGAATCCTAAGTAGGTAATGGCCATTGTCCTCAGCATATTTATCTTTCATCCGGTCGTGTATCTTCTGTACCTTAAAGCGCCTTTCTGCCTCCTCCTGGGTCAGCTTACCCGACCAGGTGGAAGGGCTGAAATGTTGTTCACCATCATACTCAATCAGTACGAAAACGCCATCACGAACAGATACCGCAAAGTCATACCTCAAAAGACCACCACCCAACCCCACTAACCCATCAAAAGTCTTCACCCTAACCGCCTCAACTTCATAAGCGCGTAAAGCATCCCACACATTCCTTTCTCCCCTAGACATAGGGGGCAGCCAACGTGTCTCGACCTCCACGCTCATAGTAACCACTGCATATGGAACCCCCTTAGGCTACTTAGGCCCCGAAAAAGGGTCAACCGGTAAATACCCCTTCGACTGGGCATATTTAATCCCAACTGTGCTGATTCCAACGGCCAGGGCCAGCTTGGCAGTACCCTTTACAGATTCAGGAGCACCCAAAGGTTCCCTCAGGACCTTCTTCGAAGCCATGGAGACTGCCACAGCTCCGCTTGTGATCAGGAGGGCGTCGTAGAGCTCGTTCATCAGTTCTTTTCGGTCGGTGGTTGACATTATACTAACACATATTTCATTCGTCGAAGGTGTCTAAGACCGGGGAAGTCCGAACGGGGTTTTGTGGTTCGACAGTTCCTTCCATTACCTTCTCCTCATCAACGGTTTTCAGTCTCTGAACCTCCCTTCTCTCCTGCCTCATAGTGTAATAAAGTGAGGCTCCACCGATAACCAACCCAACGGTTCCGATTAGATATCCGTAATAGGCTGACCGGCCCCCACCAACCCCAGGACCAATCTCAGCCACCAACCGCTCCCTGGCTTTTCTCTCCTTGGCTACCTTCGATATTTGAGCCAGCCGTTTACCAGCCTCCACCCGTTTCGGATCCTTGACTCTCTCCGTCTTGACCACTGATGTCACCTTAGGGACTTCCGGGGTTTTCTCAGATGTTTCGTCAGCCATCTATACACTAATCTATGTTTCATCTATGAGGTCATCTGTGGGAATCTCTGAGGTCGTCTCTGAGGAATCTGTGAGACCATCTATAGGAATCTCTGAGGTCGTCTCTAAGGAATCTATGAGACCATCTGTCGGGATCTCTGAGGCTGTTTGTGGGAAGTCTGTGAGGTCATCTGTAGGGGTTTCTAAGACCGTCGGCCAGACAACAACAGACTCAGTCACGTAGTACTCCCCCCTACGGTTCCTTCTAACACAATGTCTCATCACCCCGATAGCTCTTCTTAGGGCGTGGAAGATAATCAGTATGGGTCGTCTAAGTCTCTTTGGAATCTTCATATAAAATACAGGAGGTTTAGAGCCGTACCGTATACCTGAGGTATAATGACTGGGACAAAGCTCGGTGCTCGGCTGACCGCCCTCGACGGAAACATCGGTGTGGGAAAAACAACGTTCGCTATACCATTCGCTGTAAGAAATGGCTATTACCTTGCTGAGGAGCCAGTTGACGACAATCCATACCTCGAAAGGTTTTACGCCGACCCCGGGAGGTGGGCGTATGAGATGGAGACCTGGTTCCTCGGTGAGAGAATCGACGCTTACCTGAGAGCTCTGGAGTTAATCAACGAAGGGAGGAATGTGATTGTAGAGCGAACACATCACAGCTGTATGGTTTTTACTAAGAACTGTTGGCGTAATGGGTGGATAACCGACAAACAGTTCTCTGAGTATTCCCAGGTCTTCCACTCACTAAACAATCTACTTCCGGCCCCTGACGCTCTACTATTCCCAGAAGCCTCAGTTGACACCTGCTACGACCGAATGCTCAGGAGAGGTCGGGAATGTGAAGCCGGTGTGACTAAGGATTACCTCAGGTGTGTGGGGAGGTATATGGGGGAGATGACTGAGGACATAGCCCTTAAGGGAACTAAGGTGATTACCCTCGATTGGGAAGACTTCGGTCCGGATGAGTCGGAGGTGGTTGGTATCCTCAGTGGGACCCCTAGCGGATTTCACGGTTGGATGGCCCGTGTGGGTGACCGGGACGTCTACATACCAGAGATAGTCAGTCAGGCCCGCCAGGCCCGGCAGGCTCAGCTGAGTCGTAAGTCCTATGGTACCGTGTGATCATACTGTCGGAATGTGGACAGACCTCAGTCACAATGTCGTCGAGTACACGGACGTCGGATAGGAAGACCGTCTCATCGTACTGGGCTCCACGTAGGAAGCTTCTGATCTGTGTCAGAACCTTGTGGTAGCTAACGTGAGCAAACTCACAGTTCTCCAGTCTGCCAGGCATCCCCGACTTGGTCATATACCCTTGGATCAGGACGCCAGGACCGGCTATAGTTCCGAGGATCAGTGGGTTAGCTGTGACACCGCCGGCTATCCTCCCGACCACAGTCAACCCAATAGAGACCGTCTCGAGGATCATCTTCAGTCTCTTCAGTCGGGTGTGTTTCCACTTGTAACAGGTCGCTAACCTATGATAATACGAATAGAGTCGGGTTAGTTTGTCCACTTCAGCCGATTGGAGGTTTTTACCAATGTGGTTGAAGCTGATAACGCTTTTTCTCTTTTTCCCCATTCTAATTACAGGTCATATTCAACCATGGTCCTGTTACAAATCTTCTCAATCTCAGGATCCCCCAGACGACCCTCTACGATCTTCATACCGTAAAAGTTGATGTCCGAATAATACTTCTTAAAACTGTTTAGCCCGAAGACATCCATATAAGATGTTCCTATCTGATCGATGTTACTGATAAAAAATGAGTCCCTCAGTATCTCGCCATTTATCCTGACGTGTGACACTCTAAGTCCGGATAGCCAGTGGGCAGATATCAGGGCCTTCTTCCCGATGAACTTCGCCGGAATCATACACTCGTGAATCCTATGTGGTGACGACCCATCTATAAACAGTTTGTCATTCACCCCAGCTTTAAACCCAATGCTCTTACCGAGACTGTTGTCATTGTTGGAAACAGTCATTTCCCAGGTACCCGACGCCGATCTCACACTGTTCCTCTTCACCACGACGAAAACCGAAACATCGGTGAACATGAGTCTGGGTATGCTAACGTGGAAGGCTGTTCTTATTGAGGACTCAGGGTAAAGAAAGTGGTGGTCGCCAGCAGTGTTAAGCTGTGGGTTGACACTAGGGGGTCTCCAAAACATGGTTGAGTTGGTTTTGGTCTCACCGTCCCTGTCTTCTATGTAGTCAACAAAGGGAGGGAGTTTGGAGACCGCGTTTTTACTGGCCCTGGTTACGTTCAGATCAAAGATAACTTTGTGGTCATAGGTCTTTATGTGAGATTTCAGTCCGTCGTTGAGTTGTTCATTAGTGATTGGTCTGCTGTAACCATAAAACAGACTCATATACTATAGGACAGATACTCAGACGCGACTACAGACCGTACTCAGCCATAACCTCCTTACAAATCCTTCCGATCTCAGGTTCCCCTAGACGACCCTCTACAACCCTCATACCGTAGAAGCTGATGTCTGAGTAAAAACTTTTTAAGCTGTTCACCCCAAGGACACTCAGGTAGGGTGCTCCCAGCTGTCCGATGTCACACATAGTGTATGAGTCCCTCAGTATCTCACCATTTATCCTGACGTGTGACACTCTAAGTCCGGATAGCCAGTGGGCAGATATCAGAACCCTCTTCCCGATGAACTTCGCCGGAATCGTACACTCACGAAACCTAGACGGTGTCATCCCACCGAAAACCAGTCTATTACTCACCCCAGCTTTAAACCCAAGGCTTCTACCACCGTTAACATTGGCATTGGAAACAATTGTTTCCCAGGCACCCGACGCCGATCTCACACTATTCCTCTTTACCACAACGAAAACTGAGACATTGGTGAACATGAATCTGGGTACGTTAGCCTGGAAGGCTGTTCTTATTGAGGACTCAGGGTAAAGGAAGTGGTGGTCGTCGGCGGTGTTTAGCTGTGGGTTGACACTAGGGGGTCTCCAAAACATAGCTGAGTGGATCTCACCGTCCCTGTCTTCTATGTAGTCAACAAAATGGAGTCTGGAGACGGCGTTCTTACTGGATCTGGTTACGTTCAGATCAAAGATGACCTTGTAGTCGGGCTTCGTATGAAGGACTTCTCTCAGCTTACCGTTGAGTTGTTTATTAGTCACTGTGTCCAGTCTGTTGTAACCATAAAACAGACTCATATACTATAGGACGTATTTACTGAACAGATACCCAAACACAGCTGTTAGGACTAGTAGGATTCCCAACTCATTGTCTGGCTTTGATTGTTTGTCAGGTGTGTGGACGGTTGGTCTGTCAGGTGTGTGGACGGTTAGTCTGTCAGGTGTGTGGACAGCTGGTCTGCCGGTTTGTCAGTCAGTGTCGTCTAGTGTTTCCAGGTGTGGACCGCTTTCCTGATGTAGCTTCTTCGGTTGCTTATGAACACCTTGGTAGTTGACTTCAGAATTGATACCAAATCTCATACCCTTCGACGCACGTTTCAGTACGTTGTTGTATCCCGGAATTCTCTCACTTAGTATTACCAGTGACCCCGGGACTAACCACGTATCAGGGCTTATGGCTAGGTTCTGGGTGACGTTAGTACTTAATATTGCCCTGTTCATATTTTTAATCCAAGTGTCGGTAGAACGGTTATTAACGGCATCTTCTACTAGTCCCCTAAGTTTCTTCTGTGCTTCAAGGCTGCCACCACCTTTGTTAACAATACTGGTACTTACATCAGCCTGTGAACCGAGAACGGCATAAACATAAGTCTCGATGGACTCATACAAATACAGTGTACCTATTTTGGTGAAACCATCTGTCCGTAAGGGGATGAATCTTTTGTAGTGTGTCTTATAATCACTATTGAGACGCCACATCCACTCACGGAACGGATGGTTGTGTTTGTAACCAGAGTTAGGATTAATCAGGAACTTTTTTTCTCTAGGTATGTTCGCCATGTTGTCAATCACATCGCCGTGCTCAACGCCAAACTCTCTCATTAGACTACTTTTCGTTTCCTTTTCCAGACGTCCCAGTATACGCCGTGTGGTAAAGTATAGGTGGAAACGCATGATAGAGGTAACCACTGGATATACATCTTCTGAGAATTTTAGGTGTTCTACCCCAACGCCACAGCAGTATGAGCTGAGATAGACAGCAAAGATGAGCTGGTAATAGGGTTCATCGTTATTCCACCATTTCGCGATGTCCGTCCGGTTCCCTGGGTTTAGGACTGGTAACTTTGCCATGAAGAAGTCCTGACCGTTAACGTAGATCCTGAAATTGCTAAGGTCGTAGTCTATGGCGTTGTCTGACAGATACGTGAACTTCGAGAAGTCATATTTCCCCTCGATGTCCTTCTCCCAGTGTCGTTTACCCTGAATCTTCTGTACCGTACCACTGCTAAGCCATATCTTCGGAAATCTGGGTGGTGGTTTATTTATTGTCAGATACTTGGTGTAGTTCTTATTATTCTTAAAATCTCTGTCACCAGTGTAGATGTACGAACCGTTGACAGGCCCGAAGAACACACCAGGTTCTGACTGACCGAAGACTGAATCAGTTATGAACCTGGTCCTATCGGCGTATGGGTATTTGGTGAAAAACCCTCTTAGGGTCTTATCCATATAGCATAGGTTAGGTTATATGGACGCTGGGGTTGGGCTGGAACAGGAACTGAGAGATATCTACTACAATCCGAAAACAGGGTATCAATCAGCTGAACGGTTGTATCAGAAGGCGGTGGGAGAAGGTCTTGATGTGAGTAGGAAGGTAGTGAGGGACTGGCTAAAAACACAGGACACGTACACGAGGTACAGACCGGTTGTGAGGAGGCATAAGTTTAGACAGACGTTCGTCAGCCACCTCGGTGAACAGATACAGATGGACTTGGTTGATATGGGGAGGTATAAGAACCAAAATAAGGGGTATTACTGGATTTTGACTGCTGTTGAGATTCTGAGTAGGTATGCTTTCGCCGTTCCCGTTTACAGGAAGGACACGAAAAACATGACCGGGGCTGTGGATAAGCTGTTGGAACAGTTCAGAGGTCGCTTTGGTGACTACCCCGATCTGGCTCAGTTTGACGATGGAAAGGAGTTTTATAACGTTGGTGTGAAGGGCCTACTGAAGGAACGTGGTGTTGAGTACTTCAGTACGTTTTCAGACAAGAAAGCAGCAGTCGTCGAACGGTTCAACAGAACACTTAAGACTGCTATGTGGAAGTATTTCTACACCAAGGGGACTTACAGGTGGATTGATGTTTTGGGTGATCTCGTTGAGGGTTATAACAACACAAAACACAGTGTCGTTATGTTGAAGCCTAAGGACGTGAATAAGTCAAACGAGAATCAGGTTTGGAATACGTTGTTCGGTCATCACTTTGGTGATCATCCCTTACCCAGGTTCCGGATTGGAGACACTGTAAGGGTGTCAAAGTACAAGAGTATATTTACAAAGGGTTATGAGGCTAACTTCACTGAGGAAATCTTCAGGATAGTGAAGGTCATCCGTGGTGATCCAAACGTTTACGAGATAGAGGACGTTGAGGGCGAGCCGATTATCGGGAAGTTTTATGAGGAGGAGTTGTCGCCGGTGGATAAGAAGGATAACGTTTATAGGGTTGAGAAGGTGCTAAGGAGGAAGAGAGTCGCGGGAAAGAAGATGGTGTTGGTCAAGTAGTTGGGTTATGGTGACAGGCACAACTCATGGATACCTGAGAGTGACGTACAAAACCTGGGTTAGTATATACTCGGGTAATGAGGTTAACATTATTCATTGAAAATGGTGAGAAGACTGTCTACTTCGAACAGCCTATCATGGTGACAGGTCCAAGACCACAGGTGATGCTGAAGAAAGCTACGGTATACTGGAACTATAACAATGTGGTGTCAGGTCTGAACGACTCGGTGTCGTTTGATGGTAAGAAGGCATCCGCTCCTGAAGGTTATTTCAGCTTTGACGCGTTGGAAACGTTCGTTAAGGGTTTGGCCGGGACCCACAGTGGGGTGGTTGAGTTCGGAAAGAATGTTTACAACGGGACTTCTAAGGTGAAAACTTCGGAAAAGCTGAAGCTTGGAAAGATGGGTCTTCTTTTGGGTTTTGGTGAAAACGATGTGATAAATGGTGGTGGTGGTGGGTGGACGAACAGTCCTAATCAGGTGGACATCAATAGAGGGTTAAGGTATGTCAGGATCTCGTGTGACGCTGTTGAAAGTGAGAAAAGTCTGGACAATGGGAGGAGGAGTAATCTGATTGGTACTCTTCCGATAACCTCTGAGCAGAGTCTGAAAGGGAGTGTACAGCACTACACAGACATTGAGTCGAAAGCTGAGATCCGTAAGGGTGTCTATGGTAAGATGACCTTTAGGGTTCGTGGGAATAATGATCATTCAGTAGGCCGACCGGCTGGGATTGGAGCTGTTCTGCTTGAGTTGTACATAGGCTAGTATATAATGGCTGAAGGGGAGGACTTCGAAATGAATGATCTCAGTAAGGAAGAGGAGAGGGAAGAGGAAGAAGAAGATACTAACGAGACAAGCTTCACCAATGAAGATCAGAAAGCGGTAACGATAGGTCGGACGCCTGGTAGGGATGGTATAACCCGCGTAGCGGATGGGGTGCCCGACATTGGTAGTGATGTCGGGTCAATGAAAAGGTCTGTTACATATGATAAGAAGGAGATCTTCCGAACAAAGTTAAGTATCAAAATAAATAAGGGAGACGGTATATCATCTAAGAACATAATAGAACAAACTGAGTTTACTTTTAACAAAAAGGGTCGCGTCAACGGAGCATTTTTTGATGGTGTAAAAGTTTTAGTGTCTAAAGGTGGTGAAATTAGGTACAGTAAAAACAAATCAAAAAACGTAGTCGAATCCATCACACTTTTCAAAGAACTGTTAGAGAAAGCCAGAATTGAACATTACAATACGGCTGAGGGAGCGGTTGAGGAAATTACCGGCGACTCAACACTTCCCAAAGAAGTGGTGGATGATATAGCCTCACGAACCAGCTCGGTGATCAGCGATTGGATTGAGGAGAGAGAGGAGTATCTACAAGAACAGGCGGAAGGAATATTCCTAACCGAACAGGAAGTAAGAGAACTCTCTGGGACACTCCACCCTGTGGGTACGGATGAGGAACAGATTAAGTTTCTTGAGAAACAGGTCGATCACTTCAGACTAGAAGCATTAAGAGAGGCCGACCCTGTTAAGGAACAGTTCTACAGAAGCGTCAGTGAGACAGCGGAATTAAAGGCGGACAGCATAAGAATTAGGATTGGTGAGAGGCCTGAACATACGGAAGCCGTGTCTATCTTAGAAAGTGAGGCGAGAAACAATGACCTAAATAGGTTGGAACGTTTTAAGAGGTGGGCTAAGGAAAATATGGTTGGCCTGTCTGCCATAGCCATCACCATAGCTGGGATTGTAACCACAATAGTTGTTGCCGCCAGAAGGACTGTCTCGGGGGGAGCGAGGGCTGTTGGTGGTTTCGCTAAGGCACTCGCTAATCTGGGTAAGACTTTGGGACCTCTGTTAGCACCACTCTTCAGTTTGGTAGCACAGGTTCTGACTTGGGGAGCAAAAGGAATAGCATGGTTAGCCAACAATCTATGGGTTTTAGCTATAGCTATGACGTGGTTATTGTATGACTACTGGAAAAACAGCAAAAACCGAAAATAAAACCTGTTATGTAGTATATGACCAACAGAAGTCAGACAGAGCTGTTACCTTCAGACGGGCGAGAATGTCGGAGATTAAGGGAAGTAGGACAAGACACACAATCACCATGAACCCCAACACAGTCAGCCCTGGTGAGGACCTCTACATCGACATACCAAAGCTAAAACCTGATAGTTGTCTGGTCCCGGGTAGCTTTCATCTATTGTTCGACTTCAAGAACATGAACACCAAGTCGTGGTTCCTAAACAATCTCTCCAAACTTCTGGTTGAGAGGTTGGTTGTTAAGCTAGCCGGCGAGACTGTTTACGACAATACAGGTGAAAGTATCCTCGGTGTGTACAGGGATCTCTGGCTACCGAAGAGTGTAAGGGATCAGATGGTTGGGTATGGAATTGGTCCAGAAAACCTGAGAAAGTTGATGTCTAAGGCCGACAGTGGGGCTTCCTCTGGGGACGCTGAGAAGGTAGCTGACGCTCTGATGCTCACAATCCATGGAGTGAGGATGAAGGTGAGATTGGATAAGATCCTCGGGGACCACGGACTCTATGCTCCCTTTGAAATGTACAACAACTTCCGCTATGTCATTAGCCTACCGAAAGCGAGTGATGTTATGGTGGCCCAGTCAAGTGAGACCGTTGATGGGTACACACTGGAAAACCTTGAGCTGGAGTATGAGACGATTGATAACACCGACATCGCCAGTGAAATAACGTCGTTGTACACAGCTGGTCGATCGTTGTCATACGAACACGTGACGTTGATGAAGTCAACTGAATGGTTGGCTGGATCAACTCTAATCAACGAACACATTAACCTCCCACGGAAGTCTATGAAAGGGATTGTGATGATGTTGACAAATAAAACCCGGACTGATAGTGAGAAATACGTCTATCCAAACATCGAAAGTGTTAAGCTAACAATCGAGGGTGTACCCAACGCCGTCTTCAGTCAGGGGACCCCAAAAAGTCGGTTCTATGATGAAGCTAAAAGACTGTTTGGTGGAAAGGAAAACACAGATCAGTTTATGACAATCCAGAAGTTCTACAAGGATGCTTTCGCTCTGGCGATTGACTTGAGAAGTATTGAGGATCGCGACAGTGTTGGAACTGGAAAAAGAATTGTTAATACACAGTCTGGGTCCTGATTGAGATTACTAAGAAGGTGACTGTGGCTAACGTAGTCTGTCGGATCTTTGTGCTGAGTGATGGTTTGGTAAACATGGTAAACAAAAATCTAAAATCAATCCAATATTAAATGGACCACCCGTTCAATATGTTGATCGTTGGTATGACAGGTTGTGGAAAAACCTGGTATCTCCTGAAGATGTTAGAAGATGAATACTTGAGGTTCTTCGACTACATCGTTCTGCTCTGTCCAACGTTCAGCTGGAACAAAACCTATGGTACTTGGAAATACACCTCCGACCCAGACTTCATCGCTGTGGATTGTAGTCAGGACGACGTTGAGATTGTACTAGAACACATCGTTCGGATATTCAAGGGATCCAAAACATTGATAGTCCTCGACGACTGTGCCAGTGGACAACCCGTAAAGAACAGAACAAGTGAGTTGGTTAAATTAGCCTTCAGCGCCCGACACTACAATCTGTCAACTATCGTAATCACACAACAGCTAACAGCTATCACAAAACCTTATAGGGAGAATATCAGTAAGTTGGTAACATTCTACAACCCCAACAAAACCGATATGAAGGTTATTACTGATGACTACCTGGGTGGTTTAGACCGTGATGAGGTTATGGGGATAACTGAAAAGCTAAAAGAAAACAAATAAGCTAGGCTTGAGATTATGTTAAGGCATCCGTACGCGTATAAGGTGGTCATCCCAAAATCTGGTCCGTAGTAAGATGGCCGAAAAGAAAACTAAAACGGTGAGACTCGGGAAAAAACCCAAGACACCCGCTGCAGAACCAGCTGAGACATCTGTTGAGGAGCCAAAAACGGAAATACCTACTGAGATCCCCAACCTAGTCGATGAGCTCGTCAATGATCTGAAAAAGACTGAGGAAACCAGCCCAACACCTCCACCAACCGATGACACCAACAAGAAAAGGAGTGAACTGATAAAACTGTCAGAGGATGGTGAGATAACTCAGTCAGTCAGCTACATCAAAAAAGCGTCGGTAAAGGTTGTGGATAAGCTATACGCTGAATATGAGGCCAAAAGAATGGAAAGGGCTAACGAATTTCTGACTGATATGTTAATCAGTAGATTCTCTAATGTTCTCGGTGGTTTGGACGCCGTAGAAAGCTCTGAGGAGCTAGACAACGAATTACAAAAAGACAAACTGTTAAAAAGTGATGTTGGTAAAGTTGTAGCCATGATCACACCGTACATACCATGTCTCGGACTGTTATCCGGAGGTATAACTGTGGGAGAACATGTGTACCAACACAAAACAAAAGTATCTGAACAGAAACCGGGGAGTAAGTAAGGTGTGTCAAGACCACTCTGGGTCGGGGCCTCCCAAAACCCACTCTCCCGTCTGCTTATACTTTGAAAAGTGGGGAAACAACCCACCCTTTCAAACATCCTTTCTTGATGAATTCCAGCATTTTTTTTTTTGGTTTGGGTCTCTTTTGGTCCCTTTTGCTTATACTTAAAAAAAAAAAAAAGCTCACCGTTTCAAACAACCCCTCTCGCTAAATCCCATCATTTTGGGGCTGTTTTTGGCAAAAAAATAAAAAGTGTGTCCATAGCCTCATATTCTATACTACTTATTATTGTACTGATGTCTTGCACTAAAAGTCGATGTTATTAAACAGTTTATACATTACTTTCATCAAGTGTGTATTATTGTTTTGGTACACCAATATGGCCCGACCATTTCAATGTTTTGGTACACCAATATGGCCACCATTTCATTGTTTTGGTACACCAGTATGGCTATCATTTCAATGTTTTGGCACACCAGTATGGCCACCATTTCATTGTTTTGGTACACCAGTATGGCCACCATTTCATTGTTTTGGTTCACCAGTATGGCCGATTGGCCACTATTTCATTGTTTTGTTACACCAGTATGGCCACGATTACAATGTTTTGGTACACCAGTATGACCACCATTTCATTGTTTTGGTTCACCAGTATAGCCACCATTTCATTGTTTTGGTACACCAATATGGCCGATTGGCCACTATTTCATTGTTTTGGTACACCAGTATGGCCATCATTTCATTGTTTTGGTTCTACGGCTACCATTTCAATGTTTTGGGGCATGTACATCAGTATAGCCACCATTTATTTGTTTTGGTACACGAGTATGTTAGTTTTGTTCTTGGCATGGTTGCCATTTAGCAACTTCTTACTTTTACTCTATCTAATGGCACATGATTTTATTTTTCAAGTGGAGACCTGGTAATCTTGCCTGGTAAAGGGTTAATAGTTGCATAATGTTTACAGGAAATTATTGATATTTTTTGTGTGCCCAGAATTCCCACCTGAATAATTCTGTTGAACAAATTCGAATTTTTCTTGACAACTATCCTAATAGCATTTGTTAGCACACAGGTTAGAATCATGGTGTATTGGATTATTTGCATAGCATAACCTTCCCATACCAGCCTGTACCACTGCCCAGTGCCCACTATTAAGTAGCCCGAGTTAACGCCTAGCGGGCGTCTTGTTTAGAATACTTCAATGGAAGCTCTTCTGCCAGAAGGATGTAGTTATCTTTCGCCGGCAGACCATGCAAATGCGCGCCTACCGCGCTACTCTGGTATAAGGAAATATAAGCGCTGTGATATTATTACTGAGCTCTTGTGTCAGAAAGATGTTAGTTTTCTTAATCAGTTGAAGCTGACCGAAAGTTAAATAATCGATCATTTATTTATTTTCTTTATCTTAAGCCGCTGCTTTATCCCCGAGCCCAGGCGGAGGGTGCTAATCTCGACAGGCGTGGAGTCCACTTACATGCGAAATTACACGCGAGTGGGAAAGAAATTCTGCGAGATGTTTATATTTTTTGTATGTATGTATGTATGTATGTATGTATGTATGTATGTATGTATGTATGTATGTATGTATGTATGTATGTATGTGTGTATGTGTGTATGTGTGTATGTGTGTATGTGTGTATGTGTGTATGTGTGTAGGTGTGTAGGTGTGTAGGTGTGTAGGTGTGTAGGTGTGTAGGTGTGTAGGTGTGTAGGTGTGTAGGTGTGTAGGTGTGTAGGTGTGTAGGTGTGTAGGTGTGTAGGTGTGTAGGTGTGTAGGTGTGTAGGTGTGTAGGTGTGTAGGTGTGTAGGTGTGTAGGTGTGTAGGTGTGTAGGTGTGTAGGTGTGTAGGTGTGTAGGTGTGTAGGTGTGTAGGTGTGTAGGTGTGTAGGTGTGTAGGTGTGTAGGTGTGTAGGTGTGTAGGTGTGTAGGTGTGTAGGTGTGTAGGTGTGTAGGTGTGTAGGTGTGTAGGTGTGTAGGTGTGTAGGTGTGTAGGTGTGTAGGTGTGTAGGTGTGTAGGTGTGTAGGTGTGTAGGTGTGTAGGTGTGTAGGTGTGTAGGTGTGTAGGTGTGTAGGTGTGTAGGTGTGTAGGTGTGTAGGTGTGTAGGTGTGTAGGTGTGTAGGTGTGTAGGTGTGTAGGTGTGTAGGTGTGTAGGTGTGTAGGTGTGTAGGTGTGTAGGTGTGTGTGTGTGTGTGTGTGTGTGTGTGTGTGTGTGTGTGTGTGTGTGTGTGTGTGTGTGTGTGAATGTGTGTGTGTGTGTGTGTGTGTGTGTATGTGTGTATGTGTGTATGTGTGTATTAGTGTACCCCACATTGTGAGGACCTCGGTGAGTTACACACCTACACTGAGGACTCGTGAGAAAGGTCCTCACAGTCTTCACCCTATTTTACAGTTAACATATATGAGTTGCTTTAATTTAATTTAATAAACGTTAGTGCCTTTAAGTAAAGCTTTTGAAACCTTTTGTTTTATTACATAAAAGGAAATTAAAGCCATTAGGTCAGAACGACGGGTTCTTTAAAGTCCTCACAATTACGATGTATGAGTTTAATGTGTAAATTGTGTAAAACATGTGCGTCGCATTGTGAGGAATTGTACAAGAACTTTTGCACTGTGAGGTCTTAACTATTTTTCGCATACACATAAGGCCTAGGCATTTGCAACATATAACACTGCTTTTAAGACTACCTTCCACTTTTGAATTGTCTAAAATATATGAGAAAAAAACAAACGTTGAATCTATTTAAATGGACGTGGCACAACCATTGCAAATAGCTATCAAGACACAAGCCTAAACTAAAAAGTAGAAAATCTATTCTAGTCACGTTGAACATGCCAGCAAAAAGGTTTGTGTACTAAGGCTCATTACTGTTAAGCACACTATCAGACTAACAGCTAGAAAGAAAATTCGAGTGTAGAATATATACATTTTAAGACCAAACCGGGACCAGTTGCGAAACTACACAGGCCTTCCGAAAGGAATTGAACCCACGACCTTGCGATTCTAGTGCAATGCTCTGACCACTGAGCGACGGAGGGCGTAGCCGAGCGCTTGATCGTGAGTTCTGTATATATAATAAGGTGGTAATGCCATGAGAGAATTGGGTATATTATAAGTGATATTGGGCATTTCACTCGATTACATAGCATGTTCTAAGGATTTTTGGGGTGAAGGAAAATTCGAGTGTAGAATATGTACATTTTAAGACCAAACCGGGACCCACGACCTTGCGATTCTAGTGCAATGCTCTGACCACTGAGCCACGGAGGGCGTAGCCGAGAGCTTGATCGCGAATTCTGTATATATAATAAGGTGGTAATGCCAGGAGAGAATTGGGTATATTATAAGTGATATTGGTTCAATTCCTGCCGGAAGGTATTGATTTTTTTTTTAGTTTTGGTCCGGGATAGGCTTTGAAAAATCGCCTTTTTACAGTAGTAACCGCGTAACCCACCGACTAATGGTTGACTAATGACCAACTAATCGAGCAATGGATCAACCAACTGACCAATCAACCAACTAACTAAGCAATGACTGACCATTTTGTTATTTTGAAACTATGAACATGCTAAATAAAGCTGACTTTAAAGCACACGTTCTAAAATAGTGGAATTGGTGTCCCAGAATATATCAGTACATTGCTCATTATGGGTACTCCGACGAGTTACCCACCAACATTATGGGGACTCGAGAGTCCCCACAACTACGATATGTGAGTCGAGTGTATGAAATGTAACTTTATCTCTTGGCAACTTGTATAACAAAAGGGTCTGGCGGCCGTGTAGCTGGGTAGCCAGGCAAATGGCAGTCAGACTGTTCTTGATTGCTTTGTATATAGCCGGTCAGGTAGTGTAGTGTGGTAGTCAGCTGGTCGGATTAGTGCTAGCCTAATAGAAGTCCCCACGGAAGAAAGTCACATTTAGCGCAATTTTTCATGCTTTTTCAATGGTTTCTAGTAGTGTTTAATATTGTTTGGTTCATCCCACTGCAACATCTCTTCTTTGCTTTCCTTTTTCGGTCATTTGTAAACCAATTTTTCTGACAAAGATTTTGTTTCGCTTGAGCCGCGAAAGTTGGCGATTTGATGGATATATACATACTTTTTTATAGGTTAAAATGTAGTTAATGGGAACCTAGTCTCCCTCGCAGCCGTTGTTAGGGTCGCCGTCCCAAACTCGCTCCCCACCAGCGGCTGCTCACTCGAGCAACACATTCCATTCCCGCATCTGACCAATCAGAGCAAGCCTTCCAAAATCTGGAAAGCCGACCTTCACCTTGGCATGTGGCATGTCCTTGCCTCGGTATTTTGATGGCGAGCAACTGCCAAGTGTGTGATTTACGTTCAAACGTTTAAAATAAAAGATCTTAATCCCTATCAATGGAAAGCAGTTGTCCAATTTGTCCAAGGGAATACTGATGTTTTTAAACTTTCCTACCGAGTGTGGTAAATAGCTGATTTACCAAGCGCCGATACAATCTCAAAGGTTTCTGGCCATGGCCCATGTTATTGTGGTGGTTTCTCCGCTTGTGAAGCTTTTAATATGCAAGAACAAGTAATTCACCCACGAAGTCTTAGGATTTCTTTGGTTAGCTTGAGCAACATTGAAGAAAACAAATTAAAATACGTAGAAGAAGCAATATTCTCGATCGGTAGTTTAATACGCACACCTGAACGTCTGCGAAGGAGACTATACCTGGACCTGCTACATTTCGCAAACACTTGTAGCCTTTTTAAAAATTTTCGTACGGATTTATTGATATGAGCAGGAAGAACATAATTAAAATACCATTCTTCGTAAATTTCGTGAACTTCTAAGCTAAACTACTCGAAATATTAACTTTCAAGTGTGTTTACACTATACTAGTCGCTCTCTTGTTGTTCACCCCATTTCCGTCGGGCTTGTGTTTACATCTTTTATTTCGCTGACGCTCATAACTTCAACGCTTGTTTATCTGCATGTGGTGAAAGACGATAGCATTCTTCAAAAATTCGGCGAAATTCTAAGCTATACTTCTGAAAATATTCGTTATTTCAAATGCCGTGCGGTACGCAGATAATTTTCAGACTTCGGTAATGTAATTTGAGCACAGTGTGTCAACACGGCCAACTGAATATTTATCTGATGCCCACACGCTTCACATTGACTTTTACGCACCTTTGTTTGCATGGGCAGAAAGAACATAGTCAAGACATTATTCTTCGTAAATTTTGTAATGTTCTAAGCTAAACTTTTTGAAATATTAGCTTTCGATTAAGCAAGTTTTACACAACAACGCTTGCCTCGTCGCTCGGTAAAAGGCTGGCGTTTAATTTTAGCAGTGATCAATGCTGTAATCTCATTGGTTCATTATACAAAGGGAATGGAATGTGTTGCTCGAGTGAGCAGTCGCTGGTGGGGAGCGAGTTTGGGACGGCGACCCTAACAACGGCTGCGAGGGAGACTATGGGAACCACAAGGGAGTTTTAGTCGTGTAATGTTGAAAACCGAGGGAGACATTAGGAGGGAATTTGAATAAAAAGCGCAATTAGCCTCTGGCTATTTTGCGTAATGAAAAAGTGACACGGAACCGCTGTTGGACATGCAGTGTAGATATCATGCTTAAGAATCATGTGAAAACATCAGAGAAAGAAAAAGATTTGTAACGTATAAGTAAAGTGCAATCAGGATCTTAGGACACAGGCGCTTTCAAAAAACTTTTAAGCCATGCAGAGTAGCGTTAAACTATATCTGATTCTTCACCTGGCTTACGTTGGGAATTTATTTGTTCACAATCTATTTTGAAACATTTTTTAGCCCCCACCCTATTAGACCAGATGTGTAAACAAGTCTTTTTTTTACCTTATACTTTCTTTCTGGTATCCAGCTTTCTTAACTTCACAATTAGCTTCTGGCACCAAATGTGCTAATGTTACACGTAAATATTAAAGAGAAAATATTAACGCTAGTCTAGTGTTATGCAATGTTTGTACACAGCACATTATGGGGACCTGCACGGGTTATGCATCTACATTGTGAGGACCTCAAAGTCCCCACAACTACGATGTATTCGTTGCGTGTAAAAAATGTGATAAAGATCGGGAAAGATGCCGCCAAATGTGACTGAAAAAAACAAAAAGATGTTTCTCCGTGTGTCTGTTCAAAGCCAGCAAAAGAGTTATGCACTGGTATATCTTGTCTCGAGAGAGAACAGTGAATTGAAAGGAACATCAACACAAACAGCTTTTCACATTTTGAAGAGAATTGATTGCTTTTTGCTAAGTACCGAACGAGAAAACCACGGAAACCAAACGCCGTAGCCCGTATGGCAGTGTTTGCAGCATCTGAGAAGAGCCAAAAGAAAATTTAACGGTAAGCAGTGATTCGTATTTAACTTACCAGCCGTGTCTTTAGCTGATGAGTCGGTATATATCCCAAACCTTTTCAGTATTAATTAAACTCAGTTAAAACAGCAAAAATCTTGTCAAATAATATACATTTTCCCAGGCGTTTTTTTTCCATGGTTCGAGTGAAACTTTGCATTAAGTTATAGTTCTTCCCTGGTTAGTTTTTCCTCTCTTATACTTATAGTTTTCAGGCTGTTACCTACGTTTTTTTCTGTTCTGGTGTTTTTCTTTGAGGTTCAACATTATATTTGGAACACGAGGAATCATATTATTAAAACGGTTTATAGGCACGGTTTATAGGTCGTGACACAAGTTTTTCCTCAGCCACTGCTTTATTATTTTGGAATAAAACATTGCTTTGTAAATTGGTCAATAATAGAAAAACTACATTCATAAAAGTGATAAAACAGGATGTAAAGGAGGCCAGGAGGGCAAGGGTGTTTATATTTGTATACAAAAACAGATCAGGTGCTTATTTTAATTGGGGTGAGGGGTATTTATATTTAATGTGTTAAAAGCGGGCGAGGGGGTTGCGTTTATGTATTTCTAGTAGAGTATACTATAAATTTACTTCATCAGTTTATAGGCCGATTATTTAGACTGATTTCAGTGGAAGCTCTTGTGTCAGAAAGATGCGTCATCTTTTGCTGACAGATTTTGAAGATGTTGTCATCTTTTCTTAATCAGTTGAAGCTGAACGAAACCTAAATAATTGATTATTTTATTTTCTTTATCTTAATCTGCTATATACAGTATACTATAAATTTACTTCAGTTTGTATAGGCTGATTATTTAATCTGCTTTCAGTGGAAGCTCTTGTGTGAGAAAGATGCGTCATCTTTTGCTGGCAGATTTTGAAGATGTGTCATCTTTTCTTAATCAGTTGAAGCTGAACGAAAGCCAAGTAAATAACCGATCATTTTCTTTTCTGTATCTTAAGCTGTTATATAGAGTATACTATAAATTTACTTCAGTTCATTTAGGCTGATTATTTAGACTGATTTTAGTGGAAGCTCTTGTGTCAGAAAGATGCGTCATCTTTTGCTGGCAGATTTTGAAGATGTGTCATCTTTTCTTAATCAGTTGAAGCTAAAAGAAAGCTAAATAATCGGTCATTTTATTTTATTTAAGCCGCTTTGACGCTTTGTATATATATATATATATATATATATATATATATATATATATATATGTTTTCAAGTTTCTTGCTGAGTTGAAAACAGCTTCAGAATTTTCTCTCAGAGCCAAAAAATACGTTGAAAAGATTGTATGAAGAATAAAAACAGCTTTGAAATGTCAAAAGGTGGGTGATTTATTTCTTAATCTGTCGTGGTTGTGAATCTTTGGCTTTTTAAATGGACAAAGAAGTAAAAGTATAATTAATAGCGAAAATTACGCGTTGTTTTTCAATATTTCTAACCTGAAAGAATAACACAGTTTTTATCCATAATGATTTATTACTTCAAAAACCCACTTTGCTGAGTAATAATTATGGTTGCACTCATAAATATGTGTTGTTCAACTCTTGTGGATTTTAGTTTGTCTGACAAAACATTATTGTCAACCTGAAATTTATAACGGGTTTTGTAAACTCTTAAGACGGTTTTCAAAGTGGATTTACCATCTTAACTTTGTAAATTGTGCATTTGGGTTGTGTATTTTGTGTTAAGTGTTAGTTTCCCCTTCTTAGCACAAGTTTTTCTGAGCTATACGTTGAAAAAACCAGCCAGTTTCATCTGCAATAATTTAAGAAAACTACGCCTCCATTTTGATTTTCACTACCCGCTGTATATGAGCTGATATACAGTTAGTAATGCAGCCAATCAGATTGCAAGATAGCTCATATACCATTAGTAGCTATATTATAAATATATATATATATATATATATATATATATATATATATATATATATATATATATGTTCTAGGGATTTTGGGTGAAGGAAAATTCGAGTGTAGAATATATACATTGTAAGACCAAACCGGGACCAGTTGCGAAAAATGCAACTACACAGGCCTTCCGGCAGGAATTGAACCCACGACCTTGCGATTCTAGTGCAATGCTCTGACCACTGAGCCACGGAGGCCGTTGCCGAGAGCTTGGTCTTGGGTTCAATTCCTGCCGGAAGGTCTGTGTAGTTGCATTTTTCGCAACTGGTCCCGGTTTGGTCTTACAATGTATATATTCTACACTCGAATTTTCCTTCACCCAAAATCCCTAGAACATGCTACGTAATCGAGTGAAATGCCCAATATTACTTATATATATATATATATATATATATATATATATATATATATATATATATATATGTATATATACGTGTGGGTTTTGGTCTACGAAACGCAAAGAGTGCTCGATAACATATAGTTAGGGCAAATGTAGATTTTCGCTTACCTCACAAGTCTGCAACAGGCTGTTTCATCTAAAAAAGAATCTTCAGGTCATCTGCCTGAAGATTCTTTTTTAGATGAAACAGCCTGTTGCAGACTTTTGAGGTAAGCGAATATATATATGTATATATATATCTATATATCTATATATATATATATATATATATATATATATATATATATATATATATAAACGTTTATATACCCTAGACATGTACCAGATATTACAACTGAAGTAAACCCAAGCTTTATTTTTGGAACTTTATTCAATAAATCATCACCCGATTCCCGGGCCTTACAAGGAGCACTTCCCTTGGGAATAAGTGAACAAGCTGACTAATTATACATATTTTGGTGGAAACTCTTGCGCGTCAGAAAGATGTTTATATATATGTTTATATCTGCTGGCAGACTTTGAAGATGACAATGCCATCTTTCGACTTGCCGTGTGTGACCATATATTGTTATTATTCAAGACGGATTTTTGCGAGACGGGTTTGTTTCGAGACGGGGTTTTCCGAGTTTGTTGTGTTCAAAAGCAGTAAAAGCCGCATATAATCCAAGTTCTGTTGTTTGAGAAGAGAAAACACAGGCTCTCGATCGACGATCATTAGCTCGCGCATTGTATGATGGCATGAGGCCAAAACCAAATATGCCCCTGTTTTTAATTCGGTATTTATTAAACTTGTAAAATACAATCTATAGCATCACATACTTCAATTTTAATAAATAACGACTAATAATATAGCTATTTTGTTATTGGTCCTGCTGCGTAGCAGCGCCAAGTAATTAAATTCATGAAATGATGACGGCATTTTGCGTTAATTCGTAATGGGATTAGGCTGGTTTGTTTCCGGAGAAACGTGGATTGAATCCATCAAAAGTGCATCCTTTTGACCGTGCGGTTCGTCATAATATGCCTATAGTCCTGACTATGCATGACTATACCAAACACCCCCGGGAGTGATTGGGGTACCTCTGTGGGTGTTTGGTGGTATCCCGGGGGTGATGGGATACCCCAGGGGGTGTTTGGGGGTATCGTGGGGGTGTAAAGTAACGACTCCATTTGCAACGGCTCTGATGAAGATACGCATGAACATGGCTCGCGTAGAGGAGGAGGAGGAGAAGAGAGGAGAGGAGGAATAGAGGAGAAGGAGAGGAGGAGGAGAAGAAGAGAAAGAGAGGAGGAGGAGCAGATGAGTAGGAGAAGAAGAAGAGGAAGATAAAGGCAGATAATAGAAAGATAAGGAAGATAAGAGTAAGATAAGAGGAAGATCTATGACAATATGACTATGTTAGGTGTCGCAACTAATCGTACATGTATCGTAATTAGTCGTATACTGTCGGGACATCCCGTGATATCTTGGGAGAGTATATACGTAGGTCGAGCGAGATATCCAGGGCGAGAATGTATAAACGTTTATAAGAGAGTGTATACTTGTTAATATAATAAAGATATAAAAGCTAACAAACTTGGTGTCAGGTGTGGTTTTCGACGACCATCATCAGAATGTCGGAAAGCAAACCACCGCCACTCATACTCGACAACTCCAAAGACAAGTCACAAAGCGTTAAAATCTGGATAATAAAGTTCGATGCTTGGTGCATGCTTCAAAAGGACTGGCGTGATTCGACCAAAGATCGATCTTCTAACGAGCATCGGAAAGCAGACAAATACGTTAAGGAAATTTCTGCTTTCTTCCTCGCTCTGTCGGATGAGACATTGCAAATGTTTCAAACCATCATCCTTCCGAAGATGACAACAGAAGAGAAAAAGCAACCATGGGTATATACTTCAAGACTCAGCCCACTTCACAGGACAAGACAATGTGATGCCACAAAGGTTGGCTTTCTTTAACTGTATACAAAACCCGTTGGAGTCTGTTACAGATTTTGAGACGCGTGTTAGAAGTATTGCAAGTAAATGCAAATTTGAAGAAATGACCAACCCTCACCAGGAACTAATGCGAGACAGATTATGTACAGGGGTGTATAATAAGCACCTCAGCGAAATATTACTACACCACTACAAACCAGATGGCACTACACCATTCAGTTTTGAAGAACAACTTACAAGAGCAAAGTGCTGGGAAGCAGCCCACAACACTAACTTGACTATAATACAATCTACAAATACAGGGGAACAAGTCAACTACACAAACCAGCCCCATGCAGCTGATCCAGTGATAAAATGTCGGTGGTGTGGGGGACCTAGACATCCACGCAAACAATGCCCAGCGAAAAAGCCTGGTATATATTGTAGAAATTGTTACTTGAGAGAAAATCATATGACCGCTGTCTGTAAGTCAGCAAAAGATAAATTTAAAGCTGAGTTTGAAGCAAGATGGGAAAAGCCTAGCAAGCAATTTTTCAACAGGGAGGCACATTCTGTTCAAACATCGCACCAGAAAACAAGAGAAGAGTCATTATCCTCTGAGGATGAGAATGATTATGTAGTACACTCGTTCTCAGTATATGCTTTAGAAAATAAGTCGCACCATGACAACAAATACTTTACCTGGCTTCCTATTTCCATCAACAATTCAAAGACGGTGAAAGTACTTGTACAGGTCGACTCGGCAGCTACCTGCAACACACTTCCACCCAAAATGTTCCAGAAAATAGCAAAACTGGACAAGTTGAAACCATCCAAAGCCAGGATCACCCCATGTGCTGGAGCTGGTATTAAGCCCATAGGAAAAGCAGTCTTCGCCTGTGAGGGAACAACCACATATGAAACACTGGAGTTTGAAGTCATCAACTCTGACGACATCCCAGATAAACCAGCCCTAGGCCTACTTAGTGGTAAAGACAGCGCGAGACTTGGCCTAATACAATTCAACAAGAAGAAAGTATTTGCATCTCAGTCCTCAAATATTAAACCACCGAGTTCAGGGACACAATCACACATTCATGAGATGACAAATTTGTCTGAGAAACAAAGCCCAGGATTAATCAGGTTGTCCCCGGGAAACCTTACAAAGCAGGACCTCACGACCCAATTCACACAACTTTGAAGGACTTGGCAAAATTGGAAAACCAGTGCATCTCAAACTCGACGCAAAAGTTACACCACGCCACGCAGGTGTCCACAGAATACCCGTGTCTAAGCAGGGACTGGTAAAAGCCAAGCTGGAAGAGATGGTACAGCAGAAGAAGTTAATAAAAGTAGAGGAGCCAACCGATTGGTGCAGCAATATGACTGTTAAGGAAAAACAGCTGCCCGATGGATCTACTAAAATAATACTGTGTCTAGACCCGAGCCAAACCATCAACAAGGCTATTAAAAAACCGCACTATCAAACTCCAACAACGAAAGAGCTCCTGCCTCAACTTGCTGGTAAAACGTACAAAACCTTTTCCATATTTGATGCGCTAGATGGATTCACCCAAGTTGAATTAGATGAGGAGTCGAGTTACCACACTACAATGCATACCCCCTGGGGTAGATATAGGTGGCTTCGTCTTCCATATGGCATCAGTAGTGCTCCAGAAGAATTTCAACTTCAAATGCATGAAGCTCTGGAGGGAATTCCGAATATATTCTGCATAGCTGATGATATACTCGTATTTGGACAAGGAGACACCAGAGAAGAAGCTGACAAAAACCAAGCCAATGATGTGCCGAGCCAATGAAAGAAATTTCAAGCTCAACCCTGAGAAAGTGCAATTTAAACTTCAGCAAATAACCTTCATGGGAAACATTTTCTCAGAAGAGGGCATACGACAAGATCCAAACAAAGTTAAAGCAATAACCGAAATGCCAACACCAACACCAACACCAACACCAACACCAACACCAACACCAACACCAACACCAACACCAACACCAACACCAACACCAGCACCAACACCAACACCAACACCAACACCAACACCAACACCAACACCAACACCAACACCAACACCAACACCAACACCAACACCAACACCAACACCAACACCAACAGACAAACTTGGAGTAGCAAGATTCTGTGGCATGGTCAACTACCTAAACAACTTCTGTCCCAACCTGTCTCAAACGATCCAACCCCTGTACGATCTTACCAAGAATTCACATGAATTTATTTGGTCCTCAACCTGCCAAGCAGCTTTTGAAAAAGCAAAGCAATTGATTCACCAAGCTCCATGCCTGGCTTACTTTGATGCAAAGAAACCAGTGGTACTACAAGTAGACGCCTCTCAGAGTGGCCTTGGTGGAGTCCTACTGCAGCCAAACGAGAATAATGACCTACAACCAGTAGCCTTCACATCATGCAGGATGCGACCTAATGAGCAGAACTGGGCCCAAATTGAAAAAGAATGTCTGGCCATAGTGGCAGCATGTGACAAGTGGGATTTATGGCTCTATGGCATGGAGGTCACTGTGCACACTGATCATCAGCCGTTGGAGACAATATTCAAAAAGCCTCGCAACGCAGCACCACGGCGACTTCAAAAGATGATAGACAGATTTAGAAAAGACGACGCGACATCAAAGACGACGTGAGATCGCGCGGTATGGCGTGGACCCGAGTTATTTTCACTTCCGGTTTGAATTACGACGTCGTCTTTGTTGATTTCACGACGTGAAAATCGTATTTTCACGTCCTCCCAAAGACGCCACTGTTTCGCTTGGGTTTTTTTCAACAAAAAGGTAGGTTCATTTAAAAATATTACTTCTGAGTACAGATAGTATTGTGGTTATTCACTGCAATTAAATTCTATATGCTTTCTTTGGATGTTTACATTAATTTTTCGCCGTAGTATGCCGTGAGCCCCTGACGATTTAGCGTAGTAAAGGTTTCACATAATTATTTGTTGTTTTTTCCAAAATAAACTTGATAAATTTCAATATTGCATATCTTTGTTCAAACTAGTTTCCTTGACCCTTCTAGAAACTTGTTTCACTTAATAAAATTAAAAAAATATACGCCCTATAGGCTTATTTTCAATATTTTGTTAACTTTAAGCTTAACCATCCAAGTATTTACGTAAACCAAATATTACCAGGGTTAAGTCACGTTGGCCTGAAAAAAAGAGAAAAATCTTCTCGACGTTTCGAGCGAAGGCCCTTCGTCAGGAGAAATTAGTCAGCACTAATTTCTCCTGACGAAGGGCCTTCGCTCGAAACGTCGAGAAGATTTTTCTCTTTTTTCAGGCCAACGTGACTTAACCCTGGTAATATTTGGATTTCAACCGTGGCCGACGCTGTCCTAGAAGCTTTTACCTATTTACGTAAACATTGCATTTCTCATCTTGTAATTGGGTTTGATTTTTCATGTAGCTTTAACTTTTTAAAAACAGACAGCAAAAATGGAGGAAGAAGGGGAAAGCAGCTCGAAAAAAAAGTAAGCGAACTAAACAATTAAACAGTCTTAATTTAATTCCTGTTGCCTAATGAATTGCATTGAATTGAATAAATTACTTTCAAGTCTATTTATATATCCTGGTGTGTCGTGTCTAATATTTATAGTAGTTTTATCTATGCTTCAAATACATGGAAAAAACTAGTATCAACAAAACATTTCTCTTAACTAGGTGTGTATATCTCTGTGGCTCAATGCTCACATCTATTATGTGTCAAACAAAAAAATAAAAGCAATATTTTAAATAGTCAATATGTATTTATTAAGTTACTATATTATTTTTATATATTTTTAGATCACCTATTGTCTGGACCGAGCAGAAAGACCTCCTTATGTTGAAGGAGGTAGCTGCAGAGGGGGTCCTGCAGCAGAAATTAAAGTCTCGGGAAAGGGGAGCAGGCTGGCTTGCAGTGGCTAACAGATTAAAACCCAGCTTCCCGAATATCGAAGTAACAGCCCGGGCAGTTAGGGACCATTTTGGGATGCTGGCAAGAAAATATAAATTCAAAATGGCCAATGAAGAGAAAGCAACTGGGATAGGTGGTGAGGAACTTACAGAAGTAGACGGGTTGTTGGAGGAGTTGATTGAGATGAGTGAGGAAACTGAAAAAAGAATTGGAGAAGAAAATGAGATAAAAAAGCAAAGTGTTGAAAAGGAAAAAGTTCAAGCAGTAGAAATGAGGAAGAGGGCCATGGAAAGATTTGGAGAAACAAAAAAGAGGGAAGGAGAAGAAAATGGAAAACAGGAACGGAAGAGGAGGAAGTCAGGGGATACATTTGAGTGGTTAAGGGAAAAGACAGTAATGGAGAAGGAGAGAAGAGAAGAGGAATTAAAGGAAAAAAGAGAAGAGCGGGAAAGCCAAAAAGAAGAGCGAACAATGTTTATACAACAGATGCAGGCATCACAAGCACACAACAATACACAGCTTCAACAATACATGAAACAACAACAGCAACAACAACAGCAACAAAGTCAACAGTTTGCAATGCTGCAACAGCAAATGTTAGCCGTCATGCAACAACAACAACAACAAACACAACTGTTCGCAAACCTTTTTAAAAACAATAACAAATAAATTAATAACAATTTCTATTTTTTTATAATATTTTTGTAAATTTTCTAATTAAGTTACAAATGAGTTGTCATCATATATTATTGAGCTCAAATTGATTTACTGCACAGTTTTTATTTATTTCACAATGTCATGCAATTAAAATGTATATAAAAAGTTCATGAGTTAATTTTTATTTGAATATGAGTTATTTTAATAAGAAAATACATGAAATGTTTTAGACAATGTTAGATCTTAACTTGTATAATCTGATTTTAAAATACAGTACATATAATATTTGAAGATTGGTATAATTACAGTGGAATTGCAAAATAATTGTTACCAAAAATAGTCAACCAAAGAAGGTGGTTGAAGGCCAAAAAAAGTTGAAACAATGTTGCCATAAAAACAGGTATGAGCATTCTCAAGTAAGGCACAAATAAAATACATTTTACCAACTGCACTCAGATTTACCTTCATTTGCCTCTTAAAATCAACAAAACTAAAAAATTTAGTGATGTTTCCAAACATCCATTCGACTGCCACTCTGACCTTACTCATCCCTGTGTTGTAGGCTTGCATTTGTGGGGTGAGTTGTCTGTCCTTAAAGGGCCCTTGAAGGTGAACTCCCAAGGGATACGCTGGGTCACCATAAATGCAGAGTGGCTCGTTGTTGTAGAAAGCAACACGTCTTAAATTGGGCAGCACAGCAGACTCATACAACATGGTACTGTCATGTCGTTTCCCTTCATACGGACCAGACAGGTTAGCGATAAGGCCGTTCGGCAAAACAATGCTCTGAAATTTAATGGCATGTACTCGCTTATGGCCATTATACATGACTCGCTGGTTGTACTTTGGTCGAGCTATCCTTCGCACAGTGCCATCCACAAACCCAAAACAATTTTGCAGAGGGGCACCACGTTGATGTACTGCTAGGGCATAGTTGTGCAGTTGGTCTGGAGAAAGAAAAGGCTGATCCCAACTTTCAAGACGATGGTGGTGAGTCTCGTAGATAATGTCCATCACTTTGTTGAAAATGAGACACAACTCAGATGGACTTCGCCCGAACCGATGTGCCATATCTGTGTACCTACAAGGGTAGGCCAACCTTCTCAAGACAATGCATAAAGCCTCCATTCCATTGCAGACTGTACCTTGCTGGCAGACGACTTGCTCGGGGATTTGTAGACATCTCATAAGGGATGGCAAATCATTTTTCTCAAACCGTAACTCTGTTTGACACTCCACGTCGTCCCAAGTTTCCAAATCAAACTCCTTAAATTTCCAATGTGGAAAAAGCGGCTTGGACCAATTGTAATCGTAGAGTAAGGCAAATTCTTCGTTGTCGATCACATTTTCAGCATATGCAAAGATCAAAGCATCCCGGACAGCTTGAAGACCACCGACCGCCATGATTTTGCTTACACAAAACTTCAGTGTAAAAAAACATCACGACATCATGACGATAGCACAATAAATATAACGACACAAATTTATTTTGTTTAACTATAGTTTAATCTCATTACTACAGTGACAAACTAAAAATATTATGAAAGAAATAAGTCACTTATCGAGCAATGACACCACATGACAAATCAAGTTACCACCATTATATTTCTTATTCAGCACGTTTGAACAACGAGGATTAAGCCTCGGAAACTTTTAGTTGTCCATCCGTTTGAAAAAATAATTATTAGTAACCACTGATCAATTAACAAAATGGCATCGAAGTTCGATAACACAAATACAGCGTCGTCTTGCTTTTCTAAATCACATTTCACTCACAACACGACGGCGTCGTCGACCCAGTCCTCCTCGGTCAACTCACGTCGTCTTTGACGTCGCGTCGTCTTTTCTAAATCTGTCTGATGATGCGTCTCCAACGCTACAAGCTCGTTATTCATTATAAGAAAGGAAAATTGTTGCACCTGGCAGATACCCTTTCGCGTGCAGCACTTCCAACCATGAATGACGCAAAGCAAACAAACTTTGAGGTCTTCAGATTCATCCTAGAAAGTGATAACCAAGTTAATCCTCAGCTTACATCAAAAACTCTAGAAGAAGTCAAGAACAAAACAGCGACAGATCCTGAGCTTTCACTTCTCGGGAAAGTGATAATTAACGGTTAGCCAAACTCGAAGTCAAAACTACCTCAAAGTTTGACTCCCTATTGGACATTTCGAGAAGAACTGACTGTCAATGATGGAGTCATATACAAAGGTCTTCTAGTTGTCATCCCAATAACCATGAGAAAGATCATGTTGCAGAAAATACACTCAGCCCACCTTGGAGCAGAGTCAAATATCCGCATGAACAAAGATATGCTCTTTTGGCCTGGAATGAAAGCTGAGATCCGGGAAGCTTGCCGGGCTTGTGGAAAATGTGCACAATATAACACACAAAATCCTAAGGAGCCGATGCAAAGCCAACCTATACCGATGTATCCGTGGCAGTTTATCAGTCAAGACATTGGAACATTTGAGTCAACCAACTACCTAATAACTGTCGACCACTATTCCGACTTTATCGAAGTAGACGAACTGGACAATACTCTATCCAGTACCATAACTGTCAAAACAGAGGCACATATTGCACGCCATGGGGTTCCTGAAGTAATACTTACGGACAATGGACCTCAATTCATCGCCAATGAATATGAACAATTTTGTCACACGTATCAGATTCAACACAGGACCAGCTCACCTTACTGACCTCAAGGCAATGGCAAAGCAGAGGCAGCTGTCAAAGTCGTGAAACAGCTCCTAAAAAAATCGGGCAAGGATAAGCTTCAACAAAGCCTGCTAAACTACAGAAATACACCACAGGTTGGTCACACTCTGAGTTCAGCTGAGAGGTCTATGGGCAGACGTACACGTGGGATATTACCCATATCACGCCAACCCCTAGCTCCACGCTCGGGTGATTGTGCAGCGGTGCAGACTATTATAGCAGGAAAACGATCTCGTTCCAAAGAATACTATGACAAACGAAAGGGACTTGACCACAGTCCACTCAAAATGGTGACTTTGCCTACGTCAAGCCTTCTCCACGCAACAAGGGTAGTCCATGGGCGTATGGAGTCATAACAGACAAGCCAAATGTCAGGTCCTATACAGTAAGCACACCATCAGGCTCAATCCGCAGAAACAGAATCCAAGTACACCAGGCAGTGCCACCTCCAGTGTTACATCAAGACAACTGGGTACTCTCGGTACCTCCAGCAAACAACCCAGTGACAGATCTAGCCACGACACGGAATACCAAACTACCTACTAGCAGTGCACAAGCAGCAAACGATGACCCCACACCTCCGATGACAGAGAACCATTTGTCAGTCCCACCTCCCGAAAACCATCATATACTGGCACAACCACAGTTGACTAGTTTATCTTGTCAAGGAAGCCCAAGTGCCAGACAGGAAATAAATCAGGAGGATCAATCAGTTACCACCAGATCTGGCAGAATCTCTAGGAAGCCTACGCGGTTAGGTCTTTAGTAACTTATTGTATGTAAACCAGATACTTATACTTATTTTAGGATTCGATATACTTTCTATTTATTTATTTTTTTAAAACAAAAAAAAAGAAGAGAGGGAGATGTTAGGTATCGTAACTAATCGTACATGTATCGTAATTAGTCGTATATTGTCGGGACATCCCGTGATATCTTGAGAGAGTATATAAGTAGGTCAAGCGAGATATCTAGGGCGAGTATGTATAAACGTTTATAAGAGAGTGTATACTTGTTAATATAATAAAGATATAAAAGCTAACAAACTACTATAGTCTTGACTATGACTATAACTATAACTATATGACTATAGTCCTGACTACGACTATGACTATATGACTATAGTTCTGACTATGACTATATGACTATAGTCCTGACTATGACTATATGACTATAGTCCTGTGACTATGACTATATGACTATTGTCCTGAGGAGGAGGAGGGGAGGGGAGGAGGAGAAGAACAGGAGAAAAAGAGGAAGATAAAGGAAGATAATAGAAAGATAAGGAAGATAGGAGGAAGATAAGAGGAAAATCTATGACAATATGACTATAGTCTTGACTATGACTATAACTATTTGACTATAGTCCTGACTATGACTATATGACTATAGTTCTAAATATGGCTATATGACTATAGTCCTGACTATGAATATATGACTATAGTCCTGTGACTATGACTATATGACTATAGTCCTTTGACTATGACTGTATGACTATAGTCCTGATTATGACTAATGACTATGACTATAGTCCTGACAATGACTATATGATCAGAGGAAAAGGAGGAGAAACGTAAGAAGAAGATAACGAAGAGGAGTAAGAGGAGAGGGGCCAAAAGGCCTATAAACGGGCCATAAAAGGTCGCATGGGTCCTTGACGGGACTAATATTGAAACATCCGACATACAAAAAAAAGTTCAAACACTGAGATTGGTTGACATATGGGCAAACTAAAATCACTACTGGAGTCGCGTGACTATGAAATTTAATACAGACTTTAACCGTCCGCTGCTGTTAATATGAACACCGATTATGCAAGAATGCTTATAGTTTTATAGCTACAAGATATGTGCTAGTTGTTCTTTGAGGGTATAGGAAAAACATTTACGTTATTTTAGTCATGTTTTCTATCATATATCTAACCTGTATTTATTGATAATTTATGGGTTTTTTAAGAACAGACGCTGTGTACCTTTTAATCACACAGCAGGCACTCTTCATCTCTGCCTTCGCCAGACGCTTCATATTATTATCATTCTGTAAACGGCAATGATTTAGTTTAAAGTAAATGGTACATTCGACGGCGATAAACAACGATACAGTAAGGCAGTAAGGCCTAAAGTTAGTTGTGGGATAAACAGTCAGCCTTCGTACTCAAACGCTGCGGGAAGAATTTAACTGAAACTCGTACCATATTATGATATTACTAGAAATACATGAATGCAACAACCCCTCGTCCGCTTTTATTAAATGCTTTTTTGAAACACCCCCCACCCACCCTGATTAAAATAAGCACTGATGTACAGCCAATATAAAAACAAACAGACATAAAAACAAATGATAATCCTCAAGATAATTCTATAATTTATGGATAAGAAAACTTAGATTTCATTATTAAATTCTGGTTGTACAAAATATGTTTTTAGGAGGTTTCAAAAGGGATTATTTTAACAAGCTTTAAACGGCTTCCCTATACATATACGTGCTTGTTTTGTAAAGGCAGAATTAAAAGTCAACAGCTCAAAGATTACATTTAAAATAGAGTCCAAGATAAAAACAATTCGGTAGAATCTGATTCTAGAAAGCAACATTAAACAGACAACGTTTCATTCGAAAATTTGGAAATACAGCCAAAAAGATCGCCGAGGCCCATGAGTATTTAATAATAAAAGGTGCAATGCAATGCCATTGAAAAACATCACGTCTACATTTAAGATTTATATAAAGGTAGTGTAATCCCAATTACCATCATGCGCTGGATTCTTGATTTTTCAATAAACCGTAAACAGAGGGTTAGACTGAGTAATGATTGTTATTCAGAGTGGAGAGGCGTCCCGGCAGGTGTACCGCAAGGCACAAAACTACAATCATTTTCAAAAGTCTTGGGACATTTGCGTCCTTTTTCGATTTTCCAACTCCCCCGGCCCTCTGTTCAATGTTGTATAGCATGTTTACGGTGAATTTTGCCGGATTGTTAATTTGTTTCATTAGACAACATTGTAAAGGGAGGGAGGGGGAGGTTGTACATATCGCAAAATAGACGATGTTGAACGAATATATTTAGAAAAGCTCAAGTGTCCCAACTACTTTTGAAATTGATTGTCCGAAGCGCTATTTAACTATATTGTCAGAAAACATGCTTTTTCAGTCAACTAAACTATACATTATAGGCAGAAAGCTAAAACAATGTTATAGCACAATTACAACCTCTTATTCACTAACATTTAGATAGGGAATATGACATTTCAGAATTTAGTTAGCCCCTCTGTGGTGCTGCTGATATCCCGACGCTTCTCGCAACGATACTCACAACGGTACTCACCAGAAAAATATGCAATAGAGCGAAGACTGTTATTTAAAATGATATCTTATATAGACCCTCCTTGTAGTATGTTATGTTTGAATAAGATAATAATGCATTTTTACAATTGACGCTTTTAAAAAACGTTTTTTACAACGATGCTCGCTATATACTATAAATAACTTGATCTTATGTCTCCTATTTTAAACTATGGTAGTGAGCATCGTCGCCGCTTAAAGTCTATTTTGTGAATGAAACAGAAGTTAGTACCTTTCATAGAAACCAACACAATGTTGGTAACACTAGCAAACAGCCGGTGACCAGTTTTTGTGAAACAAAATAAATCACTGAAATAAGGAATTTTAAAAATTTCTGTGTTGAAGATTTTAACGACGATCTGAGGAATACTCCTTGGGCCGAAGTTAATAAATTTGATGATCCTAACCAGATGTGGAACTGTTGGAAGATGATGTTCCTAGGAGTTATTAATAAACATGCACCGTTAAAAAAGAAGAGAATTAGAAATAAGAAATCTCCGTGGTTAAATGCCAGAATTAAGAGATCGATGATAGATCGCGACAAATTGAAATCAACGGCCATTAGAACGAACACTTCTGAGGATTGGTCAAATTATAAAAAAGTTAAAAATCGTGTAAACAATGAAATCAAGGAAACTAAGACCCAGTATTATCCGAAGAATGATGGCTCTTCAAACAAGACCACAGTCACAGGTGATGGACAAAAGCCTTCTAGTGAAAGACCGGAGAAGCCCCATGTTGCTGTCATTGGAGACTCGATGACGAAGCTTATCAACAGCAGAAAATTATCGAAAACATCAAAGGTAACCTCACATTCATTTCCAGGGGCTGTTGTCGAAGATTTCAACGATTACCTGAAGCCAGTTCTAAAACGTAAGCCAAATAAAATCATCATCCGTGCAGGTACGAACAATTTAAAGGGGGATTGTGCTAAGCAAATAAAAGATAAAATGGCTAAAGTTATTGCTGGAGTTCAGCACGAAAACCCAAACGTGTGAGTATTGCCATATCTTCCATTATCCAAAGGAAGAAAGATCAGTCACTCAACGACAAAATCACCCAGGTCAATGATTTAGTTGCTAAATACTGCAATGACAATAACTTTGACTTAATTAAGCATGAAAACATTGATGGGAGCTGTTTGAACGCTGGTGGTTTACATCTAAATCGTAAGGGTATCCACATACTAGCTAGCAATTTAAGAAACTATATTAACTATTGATATAGTGTTGTCAATGCAGATGTATTAATTGATCAAAATTCGGTAATATGTTCTGAATTGCCACATGAAACTAAACCATACAAAACTAGAGGATTTAAAATGGGTGCACTAAATATAAATAGTCTTTCTAAACATATCGATGAATTGAAAATATTTATGGTAGATGCTAATTTTGATATCCTGGCCATAAATCAGGAGGTTGGACAAGCCGCGCAAAGCATCATGGTCAGCTGGCTTTCATTTTTGCGTGGGCGTCTCACTCTACCTCAGACAACAAATGAACTCTGCTCGGTGGACTAGATGCGCAAGAACGTTTGAAAACTCGTCACAGTTGATCCAGAATTGATAAATCTGATGGTCAGCAAAATACGAGAACAATTCGTGGTTATCGTAGACAATTAATATGATCAGATTGTGCTTTTTTTGGCGTATATTCGTGAGAATGGCGTTATGGACTTATGGCGGGTGGGCATTCAAGATAGCTCAAGTTCATTCGGATTCGACCACTGAATTCGACGCATTTTATGTTACAAATAATGGAACAAATCAGAAACAAATTAGATATTTACAACAAAGAAGGATTTGGTTGTGCTGTGCAACGTGTGATTCGTTAATACCGACTCAATGGAGCTGAGAAAAACTTGAGGTGAGAAATCAACATTATTTGTTGTTAGTGGTTAATGATCTCCCTCTCAAATTCTTCCCATTCTAACCTTGTGATGGATGCATTTTCCGTGGTTTAATGTTTTGCATTCTGCAATATTACTGTAAGCTTCTAATTGTTGTGTGTAGCAATTATCTGGTTCAACCAGATACAACTATCATCCGGGGGGCGGGGGGGGGGGGGGGGGAGGATGTTCAATTTTTTAATAAAACACTCTTGTTTCCTTTATATTTACTGTACTTGTATCCCAAATTTTATAAAATTGTGAATAAAGCTAGCTTAAAATTTATTATTCAATAACAATCTTGTATTTTTCTTTGTATTAAGGTGAATTCAAAATCGAGATAATTTATTGGATTTCCTCCAAAATCTATTGATAAATTTGGTATATAACTGGTCAAATGTTCAAATATTTCTATTTTATCAAATAAAGTGTATTTCCTGTATCCTCAACATATATGTAAATAAGGAACTTGAATAAAATTAAAATATTTTATCTCAATATTGATCTTGGTTACTTCTAAAGCACTACCGTATTGATACTGATACAGGTATCCAATCAGGGGCATTGTCAACATTTTAACATTGGTCCAACATTTTTCAGTGATGCACCCCACCCCCACCTGCCAAGAAAACGTCAACTTTGGCACATTTAGAGAGGGCATCAAAAAAATTACTGTATTAAGGTAGACATGTGAATGAACTATAATAAGACAGACAAAGTCCAGTCCAAGGGTGTCTGTTTTAGAGACATAGTTCACTGTTTATTAGTATGTACATGCAGTAGCACTCAAAGGCAAAGGCAAAGGGATGAATAATATCCAGGCATTTAATTAGGCTTTGAGACCCAGCATTTGGATTGTATCAATAATATGCAAGATAATACTTCTGTAAAATTTTATTAGTTATGTCCACAATTATTATGCATTGCCTTATGTAATTATATAACATGACAACATATGCAAAACTTCAAACTACATATTATTTTAATATTATTTAGTAAAAGAAAATCCATCAATTTATCATTGTAAAAATCCTGTTCAGACTGGTGCTTGTGCCTAGGCACTCAGTCTGAACACCACCAAAGTAAGTTATTCCAATACTGACATCTGTACTGTATATCTTTACTTCCTGTAAAAAATGGGATGAGATGGAATTATTAACCCTTTCATGTCTTAAGAGTCGACTGTAGTGTACAGCCAATGCCTAACTATTGTATTCACTTCATGGGTGGACACAGGGGCACATGCCAACACCCCCCACCCCACCCCCACTTGGTTAGAGCCCCTTTTGCAACAAAAAAGCTCTTCATCGGAAGACATGTGCCTCAAGGGACTTTTGAAAGTGTACACTTCCCCCACCCATCAGCTTGCTTCTCATATCACTGACTCAGTTGAAATGGGACCACTGGCAAAAGGAATAATATATATTTGTATACTGAAAAATAATACGAACTACAAATTATAACAAATTAGCATTACTAAGCAAAAAATACTACAACTACAATATATTTATATTCACAACAACAATGACTAACAATATAAAACTACAAATAATCCACTTATCCACACATACATTTTTAATAATACTGCTGTCATGGAACACAATGTTATTTAATAAATGAAAAATAGCTATACGTATCAGTTCTGTATACAGATATAGCAGATCTTTAAGAAAGTTCAGTACATTCTGTAATAATTACAAATGTATGTAGGCCTAGTGATATGTATACAATTTTTTCAGAATGATGGTGTTTTTATACAGCGAGGGCAAGCGTTTTGGACCATAAAAACAGACAAATATCAAATTTTACTCTTTAATAATTGTCCACCACTCATTCTACATTTACTCAAAGGAATAATGCTCTAAATATTAGGAAACTTCCAAAATTCTTGAGAAAACAAAGTTTAGTGGCGAAAGGCTCTCTTAAATTCCTTAAGCGCCATCTTAGCGAAAGCCTTAGCGAAAGCCGAAATATCATGGTCGGTTCAACGGCGAATATCTCGAAAACGGTGAGGGGATCGCTGGGGATCGCCTCCATAGCATCCAAGATTAGACATTTCTTCAACTTATTACGCAAAACTTAGAGAATTCGAAGCATGGGAATTCGAGATTTTTTGCTTTGAAGATTGTTGAAAAACCGGAAATGGGGTCTTCGCTTAGCGCGACACGACCTACATAAACCATCAAAATAAAGTAGAAAAATACATTTACCTTGCAAAATCCTGCAGATATGGATAGTCCAACAATATATCAAACGATATCGCTGCTTTTTTAAAGAAAAAAATGAATGACAATAGCGTAATATTCGGTATTCTAAGTAGCCTGCGTGCAGACACTCCTTCCCCCTCCTGGAATCGAGGAAACGGAGGTCTGCGAAACGGCGTTCGTAATCGTGTTCCTGGTCACGTGAACCAAAATAATTAATTTATATGCTAGCATAATTACCACACCAATACTTGCATTTGCAAGCCACCATTATTACGGCTTTCGATTATTTTCAAGTTTGTTTACGTTCGAAAGTTGCAAGTTTCATCTGAAAACGTTGAACCTTTAAAAACAATTCAATCAACTTGCGGCGTCGGATTTTGACAGGTTGCTTTGAAATGACGCCGCAAGTTGATTGATTTGTTTTTAAATTTCAACGTTTTCTGGTGAAATTTGCAAATATAGTGTTTATTTTGGTCGACAGTTCTGTGCTGAGAGAGATTATATTGATGAGAGAATGGACGAACTGGCGAAAAATCAACGTTTGGATGCGAAGAAATTGAGACTTTGTTGGTATCGATGTGTACTCGATGTTATTCCAAGCACGATGCTCACTGATTACCATGGGAATTAATTCGGTAGATCTGTGTTTTTTTCTCCCAAACTGGTAAGTTCGGCTGTTTCTTGGTGTTAATTGCACTGTGTGGTTTTCTATTAAAGGTATTAACTGCTATTTCATTTAAAAAATAATTTATTTTGATGTTGAGCGGCGACAATACCAGATCCAGACAATATTAAATCGCAATCAACAAGTCGATCGTTTTGACGGAGAACGCGTGTAGTACTCACACAATCGATTTCTCTTTTTTACAATGAGCGGCTGGCATGGAAGTCTTGAATGATGTAAATCGTAGAGGTCGGCCTCGACTTTCGCAGATTATTTATTATACCGCGGCGGTTTTTAAGCTTCTCGACACAAGATTTACAAATATATGGTGACTTCGAATGAATTATAAATTCAAGCGTAGTTTATTCTTCTTTCACTTTAAATGCACCTTTACCATCAACCAGGTTTTTGTCCTTATGTTTCAAAATTTCGAAAGAGCAGAGAATACATGTTAACATTTCAAAGTAGGATAGACGAAGGAAGACAATATAGAGAGGGAAAACCCGCTATAGCTTTTTCACATGAGAATTTACTAATGATCAGAAGAAATCTGACCAATGAAATATCGGCTACTTAGATTATCTTTTGTCAACCAATCACATATTAGTCCTTAAAATCCAGTGACGACTCACGTGACCAGAACACGATTACGAACGCCGTTTCGCAGACCCCGTTTCCCCGATTCCAGGAGGGGGAAGGAGTGTCTGCACGCAGGCTATATTCTAAGTCCAATGCAAAATTTTCAGCCGATCAAACGGTGAGAAAATAAGCCATTTCATTGGTCGAGATATTCACGTGGTACTTGTCCAACCACCTCTGGCCATAAATGAAACCAAATTAGATCAGTCAGATGATGATTCACAAACTAATATTTCAGGTTATTCTTGTATCCGTAAGGATCGTAACAAACTTGGAGGTGGTGTATGTCTTTACATCGGAAACTCCATCAACTTTACAAGAAAACCCTCTCTTGAAATTGATGATTTAGAAATGATATCGATTGAAGTAACTAAGCTAAATTCAATCCCATTTTTAATAACCACATGGTAGAGGCCTCCTAAGTCTCCCCATGAACTTTTTGATAAATTTGAAGAATTTTTGAAAAAAGCAGACTCCAAGTATAAAAAGTATTATATTCTTGGAGATTTAAATTGTGATTTAATCTCATCCAGAATTGAATCACACACTTTGAAGTTAATTGATTTATTACTCGGGCTACCTGTGGTAGAACGAGTCTAGGTTTCGGTTCGGTTATTTTTTTGGGGTCGCGATATTGCCCCGACAGGCTTTGCGAAACTGCAGGCAGACGTCACAGCTCAAATGCTGATGTTTCATCATGGCGGATATTTTTCATTCAGGAGTGGCGAGCTTTTTCCTCTCCTGACGTCTTTGGTTGTGTTGTTCGTAGTGAATTTGTGTTTTAATGATAAACACGCTCGCATTGTTTTTATACTATAGTAGACGTGGGTTGGTCCGAAGTGAAAGGTAAACATGCTGTGTTTTACATCTTCATCGAAGTTGTCATTTAGCTGAACTAACTTGTGTCTGTGAATGTTTAAATAAATGTATTGAGGTAACTGTATTAATATTTGTGGTTTGCTTTATATTGCTTGTATTGTTTATTATTGTACTGATGTCTTGCACTAACAGTCCATGTTATTAAGCAGTTCATACATTACTTTCATCAAGTGTGTATTATTGTTTTGGTACACCAATATGGCCCAACCACTTCAATGTTTTGGTACACCAGTATGGCTGGCATTTCATTGTTTTGGTACACCAATATGGCCACCATTTCATTGTTTTGGTACACCAGTATGGCTACCATTTCAATGTTTTGGCACCAGTATGGCCACCATTTCATTGTTTTGGTACACCAGTATGGCCACCATTTCATTGTTTTGGTACACCAGTATGGCCGATTGGTCACTATTTCATTGTTTTGTTACACCAGTATGGCCACGATTACAATGTTTTGGTACACCAGTATGACCACCATTTCATTGTTTTGGTTCACCAGTATAGCCACCATTTCATTGTTTTAGTACACCAATATGGCCGATTGGCCACTATTTCATTGTTTTGGTACACCAGTATGGCCATCATTTCATTGTTTTGGTTCTATGACTACCATTTCAATGTTTTGGGGCATGTATGGCCACCATTTCATTGTTTTGGTACACCAGTATGGCCGATTGGTCACTATTTCATTGTTTTGTTACACCAGTATGGCCACGATTACAATGTTTTGGTACACCAGTATGACCACCATTTCATTGTTTTGGTTCACCAGTATAGCCACCATTTCATTGTTTTAGTACACCAATATGGCCGATTGGCCACTATTTCATTGTTTTGGTACACCAGTATGGCCATCATTTCATTGTTTTGGTTCTATGACTACCATTTCAATGTTTTGGGGCATGTACATCAGTATAGCCACCATTTATTTGTTTTGGTACACCAGTATGTTAGTTTTGTTCTTGGCATGGTTGCCATTTAGCAACTTCTTACTTTTACTCTGTCTAATGGCACATGATTTTATTTTTCAAGTGGAGACCTCCTGGTAATCTTGCCTGGTAAAGGGTTAATAGTTGCATAATGTTTACAGGAAAGGATTGATAAATTTTTTGTATGCCCAGAATTCCC
>OZ036007.1:15315822-15320822 GCA_964035015.1 Corallium rubrum
TCCGAGTTGACTCCACGTCGAGACTCTAAAGAGCTTGAAGGAAAACAAAAACAAGTGAATGAAGCAGTTCGATTACTGAGTCAATCGAAACCTTGGACTGTAATTAGTCATCCAACACTTGACGAGCATTCATTCAACACAAGAGGAGTTCATCTTAATGGAAAGGGCTCTGCTCTCTTAGCAAAAGACTTCAAAAACTTTGTTTATTCTACTAAGTGACATGTTGATGAGACTGTTGATAACGACACTAATGATTCAAACACTTCTAAAGGTATTTTCAATACGTCTCCAAATGTAAGTACTATTCCAGATATAAGAGGTTTTAAGATGGCCTCACTTAATATAACCAGTTTAATTTTTCATATTGATGAATTACGTATATGGATAGAAAACCAAAATCTCGATCTTCTAGCCATCAATGAAACTAGGCTTGATAAGTCTATTTCTAACAATCAAATAAGGCTTAAAGGGTATGAATTTATCCGGCTTGATAGAAATCGTAATGGTGGTGGAGTTGGGATCTATCTACGTAACTCATTAAATTACACTAATCGATCTTCAATCTTGTCTGATAACATTGAGGCTATTTGCATTGATATTTTGAAATTTAAAAGTAAACCTTTCACTGTAATAGCAGCTTATAGACCTCCAAATACAAAACCTGACGAATTTTATACTAACTTGGATAAGATAATAAGAAAGATCGATTCTGAAAATAAGGATTACTATATCCTAGGTGATTTAAATAGTAATCTTAATACCAAGGATAATAACCAAGCGAAGCGTCTTTTAATGGAAAGATGTGAGCTTTACCAACTTAAACAGCTTATTTCCGAACCCACGAGAATAACATCGAATAGTCAAACACTTATCGATGTTATTCTAACTAATAATCCAAGTAAAATTGCTATGAGCGGAGTACTATCTTAGGTATAAGTGATCATAGTATGGTATACGCTATTCAGAAAATTTCTGTTGGAACTAAATCCACACACATAGTTAAACAAGTCCGAAACTTTAAGAAATTTAATACTGAAGATTTTATACTTCACTTAACTCGCACACCTTGGCTTAGGATTATGAATTTTGAAAACCCTAATGAGATGTGGGTTGAATGGAAAGACATGTTTTTGTCAGTTGTGGATAAACACGCGCCGATTAAAACAAAAAGAATTCGTAATAAGAAGTCACCATGGATAAATGCAAATGTTAAACAACTCATGATTGAACGTGATAAACTTAAAGCTAAAGCCGGTAAATCTAATGATCCTGTTGACTGGGCAAATTATAAGAATGTAAAAAATTTTACTAACAACGAAATCAGAAAAACCAAAGCTAGTTACTTTAAGGAACATTTAAAAGCAAACTCCGGCAACCCGCGTGAATTATGGCATACAATAAATGATATTATGTCGCGTGAAAGAAAAACTGACAACAACATTCAATCTATTAAAACAGAAAGTGGCACCTTGACGGACCCAGTGGAAATTTCTGAGGCTTTTAACAAACACTTTACTGAGGTTGGGCCAAATCTGGCTTCCAAACTCGGAGAGTCAAGTAGAAGATATGATGAGTATATTAATGCAGCAAGTAGTGTTTTTAATTTGAATTCAATAAGCATCTCTGATGTATTATATCATCTAAAAAATTTATCCATCAACAAAGCTGCTGCGCTTGACAAAATCCCTTGCCGTCTAGTTAAAGTAGCCGCACCAGTAATTGCAGAATCAATTTGTATAATTTTCAATAAGTCAATTGAAACCGGAATATTTCCGTCCGACTGGAAAGCTGCCCGTGTAACTCCAATTTACAAAAGTGATGAAAAAGACGATCTAAACAACTACAGGCCAATTTCTGTACTTTCACCAATTGCAAAAGTATTTGAAAGGCTTATATACAATCAGTTACACGAGTATTTTTCTGCTAACAATTTATTGTCCAAATATCAATCCGGCTTCAGACAACTCCATTCGACGACTACTGCAATGTTAGGTGCAACAACGGAATGGTTTGTAAACATGGATCAAGGGAAACTTAACTTGGTAGTATTCCTTGATTTATCTAAAGCATTCGATACGGTTGATCATAAAATTTTACTACATAAATTATCTTTATACGGTATATCTGGTAAATCATTGGAATTCTTTACGTCTTATTTAAATAACCGCAAACAACAATGCGTTGTGAACGGTCATATTTCAACCCCTAGATCAATCTCTTGCGGAGTTCCTCAGGGGTCTATACTGGGTCCGTTATTGTTCCTTATTTATATTAATGATCTCCCATATTGTTTAGAACACTCCAATCCGCGAATGTATGCGGACGATACAAACACCACAATTGCAGGAAAATCATTAAGTGATATCATCCATTCAACCAATAATGACATGAGAAATATTGGAAATTGGCTGATATCGAATAAATTAAGCTTAAATGTAGCAAAACCCGAATATATGTTCATTGCATCTGATGACAAGCTTAACAAAATTAAAGATATGCCTTATGTATATGTTAATAAGCAACCGGTTAGAAGGGTTAAACCCAGTAAGTCTCTTGGACTTTATGTTGATGAGAGACTTGCTTGGGTTGACCAGATAGATAACACTGCAAAGAAAGTTTCATCGGCAATAGGTGGCCTCAAGCAGGCAAGACAATTTATTAACCACTCGACTGCTATTACTATTTACAAATCTCTGATTCAACCTTTGTTTGATTACTGTGATATTGTTTGGGATAATTGTCCAATTGCACAAAAAACAAGGTTACAAAAGCTTCAAAATAGAGCTGCTGGAGTTATAACACAACAAGGTTATGACATCAGATCCCATGAAATACGTGAAGAGCTTGGTTGGGTAACTCTTGCCAATAGACGCTCAAAGAATAAAGCTATAATGATGTATAAGGTTTTGAATGATGCTGCACCCTCTTATCTTAGAGATTTATTTCAAACATATCCAAGTACATTAAACTACTCTCTAAGAAGTAGAGATACAAATGTTCTACTGCCAAAACCCAAAACCGAATACCTCAAAAAGAGTTTCAAATTTTCTGGAGCAAAGCTATGGAATGAGTTACCCAACGAAATAAAATTAGAAAATTCCCAAACTTCGTTCAAAAGAAAAGTGTCGTTACACAGTCTCATTCAATCTGATTAGTTAAATTGTAAATAATATATTTTTATTGTTATTGTATATATTTATAACTAATACCTTGTTTCGGCTCACATGAAAAGCAATTTATTGTAAATTGATTGTGATTCCGAAGTTAAATAAATTTCTCTCTCTCTCTCTCTCTCTCTCTGCCTCTGTCTGTCTCTGTCTGTCTCTGTCTGTCTCTGTCTATGTCTGTCTGTCTCTTTCTGTCTCTTTCTGTCTCTGTCTGTCTGTCTGTCTGTCTCTGTCTGGCTGCCTCTGTCTGTCTGTCTGTCTGTCTGTCTGTCTGTCTGTCTGTCTGTCTGTCTGTCTGTCTGTCTGTCTGTCTGTCTGTCTGTCTGTCTGTCTGTCTGTCCGTCTCTGTCTGTCTGTCTCTGTCTGTCTGTCTGTCTCTGTCTCTGTCTGTCTCTGTCTGTCTCTGTCTGTCACTGTCTGTCTCTGTCTTTCTCTGTCTGTCTCCGTCTCTCTGTCTGCCTCTGTCTGTCTGTCTGTCTGTCTGTCTGTCTGTCTGTCTGTCTGTCTGTCTGTCTGTCTGTCTGTCTGTCTGTCTGTCTGTCTGTCTGTCTGTCTGTCTGTCTGTCTGTCTGTCTGTCTGTCTGTCTGTCTATTTCTGTCTGTCTCTGTCTGCCTCTGTCTGCCTCTGTCTTTTTCTGTCTGTCTCTGTCTGTCTCTGTCTGTCTCTGTCTGTCTCTGTCTATCTCTGTCTGTCTCTGTCTGTCTCTGTCTGTCTCTGTCTGTCTCTGTCTGTCTCTGTCTGTCTCTGTCTGTCTCTGTCTGCCTCTGTCTGTCTCTGTCTGTCTCTGTCTGTCTCTGTCTGTCTCTGTCTGTCTCTGTCTGTCTCTGTCTGTCTCTGTCTGTCTCTGTCTGCCTCTTTCTGTCTCTGTCTGTCTCTGTCTGTCTCTGTCTGTCTCTGTCTACCTCTGTCTCTGTCTGTCTGTCTGTCTGTCTGTCTGTCTGTCTGTCTGTCTGTCTGTCTGTCTGTCTGTCTGTCTGTCTGTCTGTCTGTCTGTCTGTCTGTCTGTCTGTCTGTCTGTCTGTCTGTCTGTCTGTCTGTCTGTCTGTCTGTCTGTCTGTCTGTCTGTCTCCTTCTTTCCCAGTCTGTCTGTCTATGTCTGTCTCTGTCTGTCTCTGTCTGACTGTCTCTGTCTCTCTCTGTCTGTCTCTGTCTCTCTCTGTCTGTCTCTGTCTGCCTCTGTCTGCCTCCGTCTGTCTCTGTCTGTCTCTGTCTATGTCTGTCTGTCTCTTTCTGTCTCTTTCTGTCTCTGTCTGTCTGTCTCTGTCTCTGTCTGGCTGTCTCTGTCTGTCTGTCTGTCTGTCTGTCTGTCTGTCTGTCTGTCTGTCTGTCTGTCTGTCTGTCTGTCTGTCTGTCTGTCTGTCTGTCTGTCTGTCTGTCTGTCTGTCTGTCTGTCTGTCTGTCTGTCTGTCTGTCTGTCTGTCTGTCTGTCTGTCTGTCTGTCTGTCTGTCTGTCTGTCTGTCTGTCTGTCTGTCTGTCTGTCTGTCTGTCTGTCTGTCTGTCTGTCTGTCTGTCTCTGTCTGTCTGTCTGTCTCTGTCTGTCTGTCTGTCTGTCTGTCTCTGTCTCTGTCTGTCTGTCTGTCTGTCTGTCTGTCTCTGTCTGTCTCTGTCTTTCTCTGTCTGTCTCTGTCTCTCTGTCTGTCTGCTCTGTCTGTCTGTCTGTCTGTCTGTCTGTCTGTCTGTCTGTCTGTCTGTCTGTCTGTCTGTCTGTCTGTCTGTCTGTCTGTCTGTCTGTCTCTGTCTGTCTGTCTGTCTGTCTGTCTGTCTGTCTGTCTGTCTGTCTGTCTGTCTGTCTGTCTGTCTGTCTGTCTGTCTGTCTGTCTGTCTCTGTTTA
>OZ036007.1:15325822-15449276 GCA_964035015.1 Corallium rubrum
AGCGCCACTTACACCATAGGCCTGAAGTTTCCTTCAGGTCTCTGTCTCTCTCCGTCTCCGTCTCCGTCTCCGTCTCCGTCTCCGTCTCCGTCTCCGTCTCCGTCTCCGTCTCCGTCTCCGTCTCCGTCTCCGTCTCCGTCTCCGTCTCCGTCTCCGTCTCCGTCTCCGTCTCCGTCTCCGTCTCCGTCTCCGTCTCCGTCTCCGTCTCCGTCTCCGTCTCCGTCTCCGTCTCCGTCTCCGTCTCCGTCTCCGTCTCCGTCTCCGTCTCCGTCTCCGTCTCCGTCTCCGTCTCCGTCTCCGTCTCCGTCTCCGTCTCCGTCTCCGTCTCCGTCTCCGTCTCCGTCTCCGTCTCCGTCTCCGTCTCCGTCTCCGTCTCCGTCTCCGTCTCCGTCTCCGTCTCCGTCTCCGTCTCCGTCTCCGTCTCCGTCTCCGTCTCCGTCTCCGTCTCCGTCTCCGTCTCCGTCTCCGTCTCCGTCTCCGTCTCCGTCTCCGTCTCCGTCTCCGTCTCCGTCTCCGTCTCCGTCTCCGTTTCCGTCTCCGTCTCCGTCTCCGTCTCCGTCTCCGTCTCCGTCTCCGTCTCCGTCTCCGTCTCCGTCTCCGTCTCCGTCTCCGTCTCCGTCTCCGTCTCCGTCTCCGTCTCCGTCTCCGTCTCCGTCTCCGTCTCCGTCTCCGTCTCCGTCTCCGTCTCCGTCTCCGTCTCCGTCTCCGTCTCCGTCTCCGTCTCCGTCTCCGTCTCCGTCTCCGTCTCCGTCTCCGTCTCCGTCTCCGTCTCCGTCTCCGTCTCCGTCTCCGTCTCCGTCTCCGTCTCCGTCTCCGTCTCCGTCTCCGTCTCCGTCTCCGTCTCCGTCTCCGTCTCCGTCTCCGTCTCCGTCTCCGTCTCCGTCTCCGTCTCCGTCTCCGTCTCCGTCTCCGTCTCCGTCTCCGTCTCCGTCTCCGTCTCCGTCTCCGTCTCCGTCTCCGTCTCCGTCTCCGTCTCCGTCTCTGCCTGCCTGTCTGTCTGTCTGTCTGTCTGTCTGTCTGTCTGTCTGTCTGTCTGTCTGTCTGTCTGTCTGTCTGTCTGTCTGTCTGTCTGTCTGTCTGTCTGTCTGTCATTTTCAATAAGTCATTAGCAACGGGAATCATCCCTCATGACTGGAAATGTTCCAAAGTTATTCCGATTTATAAATCGGATAAAAAAGCTGACCCCAATAATTATAGACCGATTTCGGTAATTAGCATAGTGGCTAAGATATTTGAGAGAGCAGTTTATAATCAATTATCTGCTTATTTCAAATATCATAATTTACTCAATAAATATCAATCGGGTTTTAGAAGTAACCATTCTACTGTCACTGCATTAATTGATGCTACGAATGAATGGTTTACCAATTTAGATGAAAGCCTTTTAACGGCAGTTATATTTCTTGATCTTAAAAAAGCGTTTGATACGGTAAATCATGCAATATTGATTGAAAAATTAAAACTGAATGGTATTTGTGATACCGAATTGCAGTTCTTCCAATCATATTTAAATGATCGTCAACAACAATGCTACGTTGATGGTAATTTATCAAGTCCTCGAACTGTAACTTGTGGAGTTCCGCAGGGAACTGTTTTGGGATCATTATTATTTCTTATTTATATTAATGATTTACCATCATCGTTGCATAATTCTAAACCAAGAATGTTTGCTGATGATACTAATCTAACATTCAAGGCTGAGACCATTTCCGATTTAGAGCATCAGGTGAACCAAGATTTGGAAAACGTTAATCAGTGGTTAATTGCTAATAAACGTTCTGTGAATCTAACGAAAACAGAGTATATGATTATTGCCTCTGAGAACAGGCTGTCAAATTTATTGCAGTACCCAAAATTCTACCTAGCCAAAAAACTGATTCGCAGGGTTTCAATTACAAAATCACTAGGTTTACATATTGACGAAAAGCTTTCTTGGACAAAACAGATCGATGTATTGTCTAAGAAAATTTCAAGCGCCATTGGCGGCTTGAAACGAGTTCGTCAATATGTCCCATTTAAAAGTTTACTTGTAATTTATAATTCGCTGATTCAATCACATTTTGATTATTGTGATGTTGTATGGAATAGTGGCCTAAATCTAGTATTATCCAGTCGCTTACAAAAATTACAAAATAGAGCAGCTCGGGTTATTACTCTAGCTGACTATGAAACAAGTTCTATGGAAATATTAAGAAACCTCAATTGGAATGATTTATTAACTCGTCGAATTTATAATTCAGCTATAATGATGTATAAAATTCTTTATGGCCAATCTACTGATTACCTTCATGAATGTTATCAAAAACGTTCAGAGACGAATATTTATCAATTGAGAAACAGTGAAGTTGATGTTTTATTACCTAAACCAAACACTAACTATTTGAAAAAAAGTTTCTTATATAATGGTGGTTTAATTTGGAACTCGATTCCAAAAGAAATAAGATTGTCAACCTCGCTAAGTCAATTTAAATCAAGGCTGAAGGCTTATCATTTCTCAACAATGTAATATTATGCATGTACATATAGAATCTTATTTAATTAAGGTTACAGGATACCCTACGCACGCATGTTAGGAGATCTGCTATTACTCGGCGAATTTTTATCCAATTTCTCTCAAATTTTCGGTGAATGTAGCCAGGAAGACGAAGCATAACATGGTGCTATCAAATACAACAAGAAAGAAGAACGATTCTAGATATCCCCGCAAGTTTAAAATTTTCGAACATTCGCGCCGCGATCAACGTTAAGCGTAGGTTTCACTAAAGACCTGTTAAACTATCATTTTTACACTTCTCGAAGATTGTTCTCAAAAACGGTGTTCGCATTTTTTTGTTGCTTTAGGGGTTAAATTGTTAGAGCATAATCTTTCCCGACGTGTGTTGTATTGCAACTAATGGACAACAAAAAGCTCATAACTTGGTTAATTTTGCAGTACAAATTTCGCGCGAACACCGTTTTATAGCAAAGAGATACACCTACAACGTGTGCAAGTTTGAGGAAATTCGGTCAAAACGCGCGCGTAACGTTCTCTTTTTAATGCGTGTATATGGCTCAAAATTCATGTGCCTGAAAATGGATTTTGAAAGTTTCGCGCGGTTTCTCGCGGTGCTATCCGATTCTCCGCCCACTGCTACTTTCTACCAATCACAGCGTGTGGCGAACGTGTTATCTAATTATGAGAGGAAGTGCGAAAGAGATTGCTCCGGTAATTGCACGTCATCGATCAAATAACGTAGCAGTCATGCCGAAGCGAAAGCAAAAAGCTGCGGGCCAAAACAAAAGGAAGGAACGCTCGCCAAAAAAGCGCTGCAAAAACAACCGAAAGGCAAATGATGGTCAGGGTTCGACTGATACAATGGAGTCAATGGACTACAAAGAAAAACTACTGTCAGTGATGAAAGATAAAGAGTGAGAACGTTTTTAATGTTTTGGTTCAGTTCTGTCGTTTCGCTTCTAAAAGTCCATTTTCGATCATTATCATAGCGGATTGCTATATATATGTATTCTTAGTTACGACGGAGAACATTTCATCAAACAACTTGAAGTTTTAACGATGAAGATATTGAGAGTTCAGAAAGCAAGACGTGTTGAAAATCGCGTGTTATGATATGAAATTAACAAACTGTCGGCTGACTCGACTCCCGGCTGAGCTGTCAAATTTTCCCGCAAAACTTATAAACCTCGGAAAGCGTTTTCCTTGATAACTCGTTCAATTTTAAATTTTTTTGTTTAAAATTTTTCCTGGTGATAGATATATTCGTAAGGTAAAAAAATATGTAAAAAAAGAAAAAATGAAATTTTTAAAGTTCTAGGGTATCCTGTAACCTTAATAGTCGGTTCCCCTTATTCGCGAAGGCCGCAAAGAATTCTGGTAAATGTATTCAGCAAGACCAAGCTCCAATATGGCGTCCAACATGATCGATTGATCGATGAGGAGCCATCTACTTCTGGCGTTATTTCTCTGTCATCTCAGCCAAACTCTAGTTCTTTTCAGAACTCTTGCACGAGTTTGGTCTCTGAGATGCCAGTAGAAGGTTCATTTGATGCGGAAAACGTTTGTCCGAACAATATAAATGTCGAAGGAAATGTTGCCATCAGTCAGCCTGGAGATGGTTGGACTCGATCTCTTCTTGGTCTTCCTGCCTTTCAATACGCGTTTATTCATGAGCATTTGGTGGAAAATTCGGAGACAATGCCCGATCATCGTCCCACTGGCGCCCATCGCCACAAGAAAATGGGATATCGCTTGTTCAAAGAGAATTATGTCAAAAATCTTCGTGTCAAACCCAATGTGCAAACCAACTCCAAACTCTTTCTGGTGAAGAGCCTTGTGTGCGCGTCCATGAAAAAGCAATCCTACACCGTCTATGTCCATCTCTCCCAAACAGATGGTAAGGTTGCAAAAGCTAAGTGTTCTTGCAAGGCTGGTGCTGGGGGATGTTGTAAACATGTTGCAGCGACTCTGTTCCAAATACATGACTTTGTGGAACTTGGTTTAAGTACTGTCCCTGATGACAAAAGCTGTACTGATGTTTTACAGCAATGGAATGTTCCGAAAAATGCAGATACACAGGGACCATTACTATTTACTGAATTGAAATTTGAAAAGGCTAACTTTGAAAGGGACAATAGCAAAAGGAAAAGACCCATTTTGTCTGCATCAAGAAATGGTTACTGTGCTACCCCACCTATGGCAAGGGAAATAAGTGTTGAAAGGATAAAGAAATTAAAAGATAGTTTAAGTGGTTCTAATACTCTTCTTGGTGCATTACTTCGTGACAGTGATTGCAAACCATGTACTATATTTCCAACTTCATTAAAAACTCCAGTAAATTGTGAAGAGAGTTTAATTACAGTAGACCCAAGACAAGAGATTTTTGATGGCTTGGCACAAGAAATTGAGTGGAAACATGTGGATGGACCATGTCGCAAGTTTGTAACTGATATCGTATGTGTATCAAAGGAAGAGGTAAAGAGAATTGAAAAGGAAACTATGGGACAATCTTCCAATAAGAAATGGTTTATGGAAAGACGAAAAAGACTCACTTCTTCTAACTTTGGCTCAGTGATCAAAAGAAAAATGGACATCTACCCAAAAAGTATTTTGAAGAAAGTACTTGGAGGCCAAAAATTGTCAACTTCAGCTTGTCATTGGGGGCTAGAAAATGAACATGTTGCAAAAGAGAAGTACAATGAACAACTTCCCAGTGCTAAACTTTATGATTGTGGACTCATCATCAACCCACAATGGCCCTGGTTGGCTTGCAGTCCTGATGGGTTTAGTTTATTAAATGGTGAATGGTATGCCATTGAAATAAAATGCCCATTTTCAAAGAGGGACATGACCATTCAAGAGGCATGTTCTGACAAAAGCTTCTGTATGATCCTTATTGATGGAAAACCAACACTAAAAAGAAATCATCATTATTTTTTTCAGTGTTTAGGTGTAATGGCACTATGCCAGTTACCTTTTTTAGATTTCATTGTTTATACACAGGAAGATATTTGTATATATAGAAAGAACTTATTTTGACAAACAATTATGGAACAAGAACATGCTTCCTAAACTCTCAGATTTTTATTTCAAATTTATGATGCCTGAAATTCTAAAGGCATGATATTCAGTTAAATAAATATTATTAAAATTGAACTAAGTAATTATTAGACCTACCTGGCAGCTGCTGGGTGCTTATAACGTTTCTATTGTTACCAAGAGGCATGTATAATAAGTCAGTACATTACAGTCCTCTTTTTTTGCATATATAATAAGTGTAAGCTTTTCAAACGTAAACAAACGTGCGAAATAGTTCATGCTTCAAGCTCGAACGTAAATGGTAGGTAGTAATTTCACAATGTTTGTCAACATTGCTACATTAACCCATTGAAGGCAAGGGTACACCACTATATTCTGGTTAATACCAGATGATTTTATTCAGCAGAGTGGGGCGCATGTCTCTCAATGGGTTAATTCTAAGTTCCATGAATAGAAAAATGTTTCTTGAATTCAGTTTGTCGAACTGTATAAAATTGATTTTAAGTTAAAAATTTACTGCATGTACCCCCTGGCTGATAAAATAGTTCTTATCGCAGATTATGTATCAGACCTCACCACTCTAACAATTACAACATACATTAAAACAAATATCTAAACACAACCAAATGATATGAAAAAACATTTTATTCCTAAGATCTGAATACCTCGCTTTTAATATTTAATACATTTTAATTTTTTTATACCAAAAATTTAGTTCATCTATTATGTATTACCATCACTGACTAAAGGAGGTAAAAAATTAACAAGGTAACAACAAATCACCCAAATTTTATTTAGCTCTGCAATCATGCTTGTTGGATACCTTCCTTGGAGTATCCTATAGTTTTTAATTCGTTCAATTGCCCGCTCAACATGTATACGCAAGGAGGCAATTCTCCTTGTTTCTGTCTCCTCTTCCACAGATAACTGGTCTTTACCCCTCATGAAGGCTGGAATGTTTAGTGTGACACCTTTCGGTAAGTCATCCAAAATTTCAAACCCTCGGTCAGCCATAACTGAATCACCTTCTTCCAATAGTTGTAAAACACCACTGTGCTTGGTAATATTTTGGTCACTTGTTCTACCAGGATACAGCTCAGAAACAAAGGTAACTGCTCCATTAGGTGCTACTCCAATAAGACCTTTAGCTGTGTTCTGGTGCTTGTAGCTTGAGAATGTTGCACTCTGTGTTCGGTATGAAGATGCCATTTCAATAAATAATTCTGTGCAGTCTAATATGACCCTAGTTGTTGGGTATGAATTTTGAAAACAACTTGGCATAGTTTTCTGGATTGATGCCTTGGATGCCCAGATTGGTATTGCTCGCAGATGCGAATGAAGTATATCAATCCATGTAATGCATATCCGGCTGAGGTGGCTAGTGGACAGGTTGCGTCTTACAGCAAGGTCTTGCTCAAGGAGACCACATCTCAACCTTGCTAAGACAATGAACAACTCTTGTTCAGGACTCATTTGTCTCTTTGGACCACGTTTTGATGACTCTGGCGTGACTGAGTCATCATTTCTGGTATTTGATCCCCAGTAGTTCAGTTTATTAACTGCTGGTCCCAGGAATTCAAAAAAGATCTTGAACAAATCATAACTTTGAAACCCAGTATAAAACATAAAAAGTTTTGGATTGTCCTTAAATGTTTCTAAAGAGAATGCATTCTCTTTTAGTTTCTGCTTAAGTTCGTTAATAGTGTTGGTCAACTCCTCTACCTTTTTACTGTGCTCCTGCTTCAGCTGTTCCATCTGCTCTTTTAGTTCTTGGTTTTCCTTTCGCAGTCTTTTCAATTCATTTGCCTCCTTGTTTTCAACATCTTGCTCAAATCGTAGTTTCTTTGGTAGTAGAGCTGAAGTCATCCTTCCTCCTGAACTATTTCTTGTCGTACGTGGCGTGGCTATGGTTGGTGTTGTTGACTTAATAGGCACGTTTATGGTGGGAATATTGTTCATGTATGTTTTCGTACCTCCAACAAAATGGGCTGAACAAACTCGATGGGAAGACGATGGGACAAAATTTTCCCGTTTAATCATGTGGAGCCACTTCTTCCTTAGGTTAGAATCCTTGGAATAAAATAAAAGGACAATTTATCTTCTTTATTCCTGATAGAATTGTTAAAACAGTTTGGAACACAGCATGTAATACCACCACCACTATGATACGTCGATTTGGGGGTTGAATTTTCTTCCAATGACGGCGACAAGCAATCTGAAATACTTCCCACTGGCATCTCAGAGACCAAACTCGTGCAAGAGTTCTGAAAAGAACTAGAGCTTGGCTGAGATGACAGAGAAATAACGCCAGAAGTAGATGGCTCCTCATCGATCACGTTGGACGCCATATTGGAGCTTGGTCTTGCTGAATACATTTACCAGAATTCTTTGCGGCCTTCGCGAATAAGGGGAACCGACTATTGTAATTAATGTACAGTCACGGCTTTATTGTAAATCAGTTCATTTTTAATTGTAGAAATTCCGTGCTAAAATAAATTTTTTGTCTGTCTCTGTCTCTGTCTCCGCCTCCGCCTCCGCCTCCGCCTCCGCCTCCGCCTCCGCCTCCGCCTCCGCCTCCGCCTCCGCCTCCGCCTCCGCCTCCGCCTCCGCCTCCGCCTCCGCCTCCGCCTCCGCCTCCGCCTCCGCCTCCGCCTCCGCCTCCGCCTCCGCCTCCGCCTCCGCCTCCGCCTCCGCCTCCGCCTCCGCCTCCGCCTCCGCCTCCGCCTCCGCCTCCGCCTCCGCCTCTGTCTGTCTGTCTGTCTGTCTGTCTGTCTGTCTGTCTGTCTGTCTGTCTGTCTGTCTGTCTGTCTGTCTGTCTGTCTGTCTGTCTGTCTGTCTGTCTGTCTGTCTGTCTGTCTGCCTGCCTGCCTGCCTGCCTGTCTGTCTTTTCTGCCTGTCTGTCTCTGTCTGTCTATGTCTGTCTGTCTTTGTCTGTCTCTGTAATAAAGCTCTAAATACTAAAGTTCCTGGTTATTTAAATGAGCTTTTTGTTAAGTGCTCAGATTATATTTCTTACAGGTCAAAACTTAGGGACAGTGAAATAAATTTACATTAACTCGAACTCCCAAAACTGAATGTTTTAAGGGAAGCTTCTCGGTATAGAGGTGTGCAAATGTGGAATTTTAAAATACCGCAATCACTAACTACTTTTAAAAACAAATTATCTGATTTGAAAAATTGTCATTGTGTATCTTAATTGTTTATATTTATCCATTGTATACTTTTATTTTATAAAACCTGTAAAAAATATTTAATATATAAGTATATATTGTCATACGGCTTTCATGTAAAGAAGTGTGAACTTATGAAACTACCGTATTGAAATAAAAGTGAATCAGTGAAAAAAAAATCTGTCTGTCTCTGTCTGTCTCTACTGCAACAGTAATAAGTGAACCGTTATGTTCCATTTTCAATAAGTCTTTGCAAAGTGGTACCTTCCCGGATAGTTGGAAGACTGCTAAAATTTTTCCAATATATAAGGGAAATGCCAAAAATGACCCAAACAACTACAGGCCTATTTCAGTGCTTCCAATTATTGCCAAAGTTTTTGAGAAAATTGTTTTTGATCAGCTCTATCTATATCTAACTGAAAATAACATCCTGACTAAATTTCAATCTGGTTTTCGGTCAAATCATTCTACATTAACTGCTTTATTACATGCTACCGAAGCCTGGTTTAGAAACATTGATAACGGATATATGAATGGAGTTCTTTTTATTGATTTAAGCAAGGCTTTCGATACTGTTGACCATGCAATTCTCTTAAAAAAAATGGATATATACGGAGTGCAGGGAGAATCAAATAAATGGTTTTCCTCCTATCTCTCAAATAGATCTCAGTGTTGTATGGTCAACGGTATACTGTCCTAGTGTAGACACGTGTCAACTGGTGTTCCACAGGGATCTGTCTTAGGCCCTCTTTTATTTTTACTATATGTAAATGATTTTCCAAACTGTTTAGAATACACAACTCCCGGTATATACGCTGATGATACCCCAGGTTACGGCAGTTGCTGAAACTATGGCTGACCTTGAACAACTACTCAATTGTGATTCACAAATTGTTCGAGAATTATTAAAGAAGCATAAAATAATTTACACAATTACACTTTGAATACATAGACAGTGACTGTGTTTACATTCGTAACCGCAACATACCTTTCTTCATGGGGTATATCAGACTCTATGCCAGGATCTACTAAAATGTCGCTGTTTTCTGACACACATTTAAAATCTATTATCGGAGATTCTGTCACTTCAGGTAGGGTAACTCTAACTCTCAATGGTGTAGAGGTTTGCACATCTAAGCAAAAATATATTGTAATTTATTCATTGTATGATATGGTATTCGACACGTGTCTAAAATGTTAAATATATGCAAATTTCTTGCCTTCCATAACTGCTCCTTCCCCGTGCGCATTTTCGGAGTCTTCTGGCTGTTTTTCATAATTTTCATCCCGGTTATTTCTTAGTTCAGCTCTTAAATAAACATCGTAAAATTTGTAGTAAAGTGCAGCTAAATAATAGAATGAAACACGAAAAGTATAACTTTAAACAATACATACCTTCTACGATACTCCAGAGAGAGCAAGTGTGCTGCGAAGTCATTATCGCTAGAATTTCCATATCCAGGAACGACTTGTGCCTCCTTCCACGACTCAAATATTGTCAATGACAAATAAACACGCTTATGTCGACTATTCCACGTCCTTTGTGCTGAGCTGGAACGTTCATGTTTCCTCTTTCGGCCAGAGTTATCACGCCTGCCACCGTGTGTATCGCCTTGAATGGCCGCCATCTTTGTTTGATAAACTTGAAAAACTACAGGCTGTAGTTTTTCAAGTTTACTGTGCGCAGAAGAGATGCGCAGTGGATGACACTGCTCCTTTAAAGGATGGCGACTTTGAATTGGACTGGTATTATCATAGGACTTGTTACAAGCGTTTGTGCGATGAAGAAAAAATTCGTAGAGCAGAAACCAAAGCTTGTAAAATAGAAGAGACATCTGAGGTTCATAAGGTTGACAAGAGGAAATCATCACGTCTTTCACTTGCCACTGAGACGACTGAGAACAAGCATTGGAGCACCTCCCAAAAGACCAAGAAACGTTCACATATTGCCAGAACGATGTATTATATGCCGAAGAGATGCCTCTTGGTTTCAGATGGACAAGGTAATCTATTGTTATTAACCTGTAGTTCAAATGCTTATGAGACTTGCTAATTTTTTATATACATAATACATGTAGTACGCTGCAAACTTTAGTTTTAATAGCTTCGTATATTATTTGTACTTCTAGCCATGGCCAGAAATGAAGGACCCCCAGCGCTCTGAAGACCGCATAACATCGCGGACTCAGGGAGGAACCAATTAAAATTCCGACGATTAATAGACCAAATAATAAGTAAAAATTCTTTTGTCTGTAAACATTTGTCACCCAATTATGAATATGTTTAAGAGATAAACCGGGTATTTAATAACGTAAGCCCTGAAAATAAGCCGATTTATAACGCATTTGGCACAACGGGAAAAGACTCAAATGCCTTCAAATAAATACCGTAATTGGGATCTACCCTCGTACAACAGATCTGGACGTGGGGAAGTTGTCGGCCGACGCTTACAGATGTACTATACTGAAATAAAGGTGACTAACATCAGGATTTTAATAACATTCAATAAGCAGATATAAATGACAAATACAGTAATTTTAGAAGTCATTTGGCGGAATGATGGCACATTTTTGAGCGTTGAAACTGAAGTTGAGTACTCATTGAGATATCGTCTGATGTTATAGACGTGGGGAAGATGATAGTACGTTTTTGTTATCTTCTACGCATAGCAAGTTGAAATTTTCTGTATTGAAAGCTTAATGATTCTGCCATATTGAATTTCTAAATATGGTAGTTTGTGCGCATACTTTGCTGGACTGACATGCTAAATTTCTGGCCATGGATTCGGTAAGCGAAAAAGAGTCCCCTTGATGTTATGTGAAACAGAAGATGCAGGACTGTTAAGGGAAGCAGCTGAACGGAAACAGGATGAAAACATCCTAATTGACAGAAGAGGACGTGACTGTGCAGCCATAGAAGTTGGATATCACAAAAACTGCTACATGAACTACCAATTTTCTTGTCCGGAGGGAAAAGCCAATAGAAGATCAGCAATCAAGAAATTTTCATAAAAAAGGCTACCAAAAGTTTTGTAAAGAAGTTGTTGAAAAGGAGATTATGGCAAAGAAGCAAATCAAGTATATAACTGAGCTTTTTAATCATTTTGTACAAGCTGTTGAGGAAGAAGAAGGTATTGATGCATCTAGCTTCAGGACATTCAGGCTAAAGCAAAGACTGTCTAAATCATATCCTCAACTTGTGTTTCTTACACCTAAGGTAAATAACAGAGAAATTTTAGAATACCTGCCTAGCCGCTGTTACTACCGGTAGTTGTATATTTGTTAGTGTTGGTATTAGGGTCAAATTATGAAATGTTTATTGTACAATCACCTTGTTCTTTACAAAACTCCCTTCAGTTTGATAACAAACCAGGATGTTCTAAACCTTTAATAAATATAATGTTGAAGGTTTACATTGTACATGTACAATATGTACTTGTTATTTACAATTAAATCTTCAACATTACATGTGTATCGTACATATATTAAACATTCAATATCATATTTATTGATATTTTACAGCATTCTGGTTCAAATTTCTGTCTTTAAATGTAGTTTCAAAAGTGGACGAATATTTCTAAAATTGCATTCATTGTGTTGAAAATGTTTACAAACATATTATTATAATATATCAACATATAACACTTATTGCTCTCTATATATTGCACCTCAGGTAAGAAATAAGAGTGAAATTGTTTATGTTGAAAATCTTACATCAGAGGACATAGTCGAGGAACATATGACCTTAAAAGCTTGGGAAGAAACAGAAGATATGGAAAATGACAATTGCAATAGGCAAGAGACAAGCATAAATTCAAATCCACTGCATGTTTTATTCAGTGCGGCAATGATTTTACGCAATGCAATAAAGAGCAACTCTGGTCTCAGTCCACTATGGCCTCCTTTAGCTTCAGATCTTACCATGGAAAATGCAAAAAGTGTTGTACCAGTTGAGATCTTCAATTTTTTGGTGTGGACTTCAGGGTTTTCTGATGATGCACAGTTAGAAGAGCATATAATTGTTGAGAATGAGAACTATAATAAACTTATGTCTATTGCTCAAGACATGTAATTTATGTCTCATAAATTTGTGCTGCGACATGAAACTGCCTTAGCACAGCTTAACATATCTGATGAGTGTACTTTACCTCCTGGGTATTCAAAGAAAAAATGTGCAACACTAGCATCGGACAATGATGACTTTTGTGAAGAAACAAGAACTGGAAAAGGGACGACACATGTTACAAAGGGGATTATTTTGCAAAGATCAGGAGTTGTTAATAATGAGGATTGCACAAGAAAGGCAGAATTTACCAAGGTCAGGATCCTTGCAAGCTACCCCAGAGGAAGTTCAACCATATATTCTTGGAAAAAAAAGTCACAGTTGATCTTCGTTATGCAATTACAAATTTATTAATCTCTGAAGAAAATCACAAAGCAATTCAAAATAAGAAAAGAAAGCAGGATTTAGCATTTGTTATCTGCCGATCCAGAGAAGAATACCAGCCATTGATTCCAAATTGGACAGGATTTAACACTCTACTTGAATCTGAACACATTCCATGCCTGACAACAATTGGTTTATGAGGGGTGATTACCGCCAAAATCCAAAGCGTCATTATGCAATTCTGTTTGGCATTTTGTTTTGCCAAATCGCATTGTGGACAATGCCATTCTGATGACGTAACATCATGCATGACGCTCAGTGAACGATTTTGAGTACTTGACGGTGAGGTACTGGAAGTCTGAAACGAATTCTTTGACCTCGTGGTTCATCTAAGCGTAAAATGGCGGACGGTCATGATGTTAATCGGGCGATGAATCTATTAGGCGAAACCGCATCACTTCTTTCTGGAAATGCGCCGAGTTTGCCGACAACTTCTACCACAGAAAGCAGTTCAACTCCTGTCACTTCACGTACTCCAGCTAGTAGGTCCATTTCCTCTACAAACAGTGAAGCTTCTGTCGGTTGCTCGCCAGATGTTTTTATTGCCAGATGTCGCTGCCACGTCGCAACGAAATACGCCAAACTTCAGTCACAGTGCTGCCTCAGCAAGTCATCTCTGCACACCAAACAGCGAAGCAAGTAACACAAGTGCTTCTTATTGCTTGGCTGACGGGAACAGACGAGAAAATGTTTTAAAAATTTCAGTACACTGTTTGCACCATACAGTGTAATAGGAATAGGACAAGCTATCTTGTACGTTCGACCTATGCAATGCAAACTTGACGTTTCTGAAGAAAAAAGTTAAACAGTTAATTATTCCCAGGCAAAGATATTGTTCAGTTACTTGTCAGTTTTGAAGGTAATGCTGTCGGTTACAGTATTAATGCCTATCTAACAACCCTCCCGCACCCAATCACCCCCCCCCCCCCTGGGTTGGGCAGATAGGGGGCTACAATGCTTTGCCCAGGGGCTAGAAAATGGAAACCAAATGCCTCACCCCCCCCCCCCCCCACACTCTCCCATAATGACTGGTCCCTAAAAAATTGTTTGTCTGTTATACAGGGCCATAATGTACATGTAACAAGGCAATTAAAAGTAAATGTTCTTGTTGAGGGTGTGGCCCCCATTGAGTATACTGTATTAATTTTTTTAAATGTCTTATTAAGTTTTGCAAAAAATGTGAGGCAGGGCATGCTCCAACCTATGACACTAGTGTGTAGACTGTCAACTGCAAATGTCAAATTTTTCTCAATACAATTACATTTAACCCATTCCAGCTGAGTAGAGCCTTTATTATTTTATTCTGGCTAACGCTAGATTTTATTCTGGCTAACACCAAGCAATTTTATTCAGCAGAGGGGATGGGTTGGTTGAGGCTAGTCTAGATAGGACTGGGTTAAATGGCATTCACTGTACTGTATAAGTGCCACCAAATACAAAATCTAAAATGCATGTAAGTGTGCCATCAAATATCTTCTCTTTAATCAAATATCAGAAGACAGATGTTCATATAAATATTTTAAAAAATTTTCCCAAACATATTTTATAAAGGAAAGCTTGGTTTGTTTTCAATATTATTTTCAGATTGTTTTAAGTTGATTGGTATAATAGACGCCAGGCAAGGAGGATAGATGTTGGCCCAAGGCCCTCCAAGGGGCAGCTCACAAATTGTAAAATTAATGTTATAATACAATGATGTACATCATGGTGGAACGTGTTAAGTTAACTTTTCTTTGAACACTTCATTTATTGTCTTTGTTAGGAAGCTGAAAGTGCACCCAGAGTGTTGTGTTTGCATTGTTCTTTAAACATTCCCACAACTATGGTAGGAAGCCACCAAGATGAGTGCAGTATGTAAGTCTGATATTCCTGATTTTGTTTAACAGATTTCAATCTGTAATTTTGTTTTGGTGTGGTTAAAATGCTGATGTAGGAATGCTTTCTGATACTACTTTACTGTTTCTAAAGGGCAATACCTGTATCTGAAGCGTCGACATCTGGAGAACAAGCAAATTCAGCAGACAATGCTAAGGTCATGGTCAAGAATGTGGAACTTGTTGATGACAAGGTATGTAAATATAATTTCTTGACTGAACATAGTGCCGCTACAGCACAGTATGTACAGTATCTGTAAACTGTAGTGGCAAACGTGTGTCTTCATAAAACTGGAAGTAAACAACCAAAAAAAAAAGTCTACATGTACAGTAGTCTAGAGAGGTCGAAGTACTATGTAAGTTGTAAACATTAACTCATAAACCTACTCATAAACCCTGTCTATTAAAGTATTAATTTCTGTAAGTGCATAATCAATCATGTTGCATGCCTTAGATTGGTCAGAGGTAGTTATAATCATGCCCCATATTTGCCAAGAAAAGTTTATCTAAATCTGCAGTTGAAATCTTTATCCAATTTAAAACATTGATTAATTTTTTTTTCTTCCTTTGTAAATTACTGGTATTGAGTTTTTTAATAAACACACATTTAGAAATAATCTGTTACATGATAATCTGAAATGTGATGTAGTATATGAACATGTATTGTCTTATCTCGTAAGATAATACAGTATTATAAAGAATAAAACGAAAGAAGATGTGAGAATGTTGATGACATTACCATCACTGAAAGAGATATTCCCGGACCACAGTGAAATTACCCATAGATCTGCTCTCAAAAGTGCAAACTTTGATTTAGGTCAGGCAGCTGGAATCATCTTAGCACAAGGTTTGTTTAAAGTGATTATTGAGATGTGTTATTACAAGAATTTAGAAGTAGTATTTATTCACAAAGCAGAAGCAGTTCTGTATGTGAAAGCTGCTTTGGGGGAATATCACATAGAACAATGGCAGAGTCATGCCAGTTACAAACAAGAAACCCATCATGAACGGTGGTTTTTGCCAGAGATGTCATTTGAGATGCCCTTTCAGTGGGTAATAAAAAAATAATTACAGTATAAAGAGGAGAGAAATTATGAAGTTAGTCACCATGTGCCAACCTGTGTTTTCTTATTAGATTTTCAAAATGTCAGCTCATCAGAGTCAAGTGATTTGGAGGAACACCTCGATCTCCCCCTTGACCTTGGCAATAATTCAGTCCACAACTTTTCAGAAACTGATACAGGAAATGGGGACAGTACGCGTGTTTTGCAAAGAGCAGTGATGTCATTTAAAGAAGCCACTATTGACTCCAATATTCCTCGTCAGCTTTTTGCGATTTGCAGAAGTGATGTTATTGAAGAGCTAAAGGTAGACATTTTAACAGCATACAAAAACCCGAACACGAATCTAAAAGCAAGGCCAAGGGTCCGGTTTGAAGGGGAGGAAGGTGTGGGAGCAGGGCCCACCAGAGATTTTTTTTTGTCAGCTGTTAAGCTTGTTGAAGATGGTATTGGTTTCTCTGCAAAACCAGTAATATATTTTGAAGGAGAAGCTGATCACAAAGTTCCTGTCCATAACCAAGCTTTAAGACAGAGAGGAAGCTTCCGTGCAGTTGGGCGTGTATTGGGACATTCCTTTCTACATGGTGGGCCTAGTCTGTGTGGTCTGTCTTCAGCTGTGAAGCACTACTTCACATGCCAACAAAACGAGGATGCAGCAACAAATCCACCACCAATAGAAATAAAGGATGTTCCAGATGTTGAGCTACAAATGTTGTTAGAAGAGGTAAGGATTCAACCTTACCTTACTATCAATGTATAATACTTCTGATTCACCCATGCTGGAAGTTTTAAACGACAGTATTACAACCTTAATTTATGCATGCATTATTGTTAATTCTTGACAATGCAATAGGTTGTGAGCTGGCTCGTTATTTGGGGTCATTACATCGGGTCTGTTGGGAGCTAGGATAGGCCGTTGGCCGTAAGCTGTAAAAGTGTCTAAAAAACATTCTTTGTAGCACAGCCCTGGTGACTAAGTGAACTAGGTGAGTTTTAGAAATTAATCGTATGAGAAGTTGAAAAATAAAATGTTCCCGCATTTTCATCATGCAGTTTGGTCAAATAGGGGGGTGGGTTGGGGTGGGGGGTCACGTATAGTGGCAAAATATGAATTTTTAAAATCCGAAAATTGAACAATGCTGCTCGATTGGGTTCAAAGGGTGGACAAAAAAGCTATATTGGACTGACCACTTTCGCTTATTCATTATGGAAATATGGCATGCTAAAGTCTTGAGAAATGCTGAGTAAGCATTTTTTGTCTGTTTTATATTTAACAAATAGATTCCATTTTGCCATTTTCTGTTCAGTTATAGATGCACATACAGATGATGTCACAACGTGGTAAGAACAAAAAAGTGGCCCAGTATAACTAGTATAACTGAAAAGACAACAAAAAAATGGATTCTATTTGTTTTGTACAATAAAAAAGTACGTTTCAAAAGGTTAATCGAATGTTCTTGAAGAATCTTGGGGCATTGAAAAAGATGAATCGCGTCATCTGACGTGAGTTATGCATGATCTATACAAAACAAGCAATGTCATTGGCTCATGGTATTGTAAAGAGAGTTGCGATTGGTTTAAACAAATCAGACCATGTCAGTAACGTCATCTGTGCATCTGTCCTATAATAGATCATGGGCAACGACCAATGAAAATGCTCGTAGTATTCAGGTTATTGTGTAACTCTAAATAGTTCATTGTAACTCGTTTGTTCTTATACCAGTGAAGTTCCTGTTGAGAGATTATCTTTAGGAGAAATTAAAGGCTTAAATACCGTAGCCCATAGGTCTAGTACCTTCACTTGGGCACACTAGTGTGTGCATACAAGGATGGTAGTTTTCTATAAACGTGGAGGAAAGTTTGGAGAGCGAGCAAAAATTGGACTTTCTGAGCGTTCAACAAATGTCAGCAATCAATCAGTTCCTTTGAAACTAAACGTACAGTAGTATTAAAATGTCATTGTATTATAGCAGTACATCAAAGAAAAATAACTGAATGCTCATTTCGTTGCATGATAACTTTCTCAGGTGACAGGAATAATGGAATCATTTGGCAAGTTTCTTGTTCTTCTACTAACACACTACTGTGTCCAAGTGAAGGTAATAGTACTTTAGAAATATTTTAAGCCTTTCTCTTAAAGATAATCCCTCAATAGGAACTTCACTGGTAGAAGAACAAACGAGTTGCAATGAACTATTTAGAGATATAAAACAAACAAAAAATGCTTACTCAGCATTTTTTCAAAACTTTAGTAAGCGATATTTCCGTAACGAATAAGCGAAAGTGGTCAGTCCAATATAGTTTTTTTGTCCACCCATCGATCTCTATCCAACGGCATTGTTGAATTTTCGGATTTTAAAAAATCATATTTTTCCACTATGCGTGACGTCATTATTTATCACACACCCCTTTTTGACCAAACTACAGGTGTAAGATGCATGAACTTTTTAGAATTATGTTTCATAAGCTCAGGTACTTTAATGCCTGGGTCCAATTACACTCACAGAGTTAAATCATAGAAAATAAAAGAAAAATTATTTTAAAGCTTAATATCCTTTGTATGAATTTTAGGGTTTTTTTAGTAGTGCTAACTTTTGTAACAGGAAGTCACGTGACCAGTTATCAGCCTAAATTCATCGGTAAAAATAGCACATTGAAAAACGTGTTCTGCCAGGTAGGATAGACGTTCTCCCACAGTTATCACTGGATATAGATAATAAGTTATAAGGTTGTACTTCAATGTCCAAACTTGCACCGGTGAAATTTCTTTATTGATCACCAAGATAATTGGGATGAAATCAAAAGATGGCCGTACTCTCACGAATTTTCTAGATTTAAAGTTCTTTAGAAGATTTAAGTGCAAGCATTCAAGTTAGGGCAACGAAGTTAGGGCATTTTGCAGCAATACAGTATATAAGGCGTACGGTAGACTTCGAAAACCTTCCCTGTGAAGCCATTGAAGTTCAACAGTTTAGAAGGATTAACAGACTCAGCAATGCGCCACTTTTGTCGTTTGAGCCGGCATACTCATCTCTCCTAATCTCAGCGGTTGGAACCATTGCCATGGCGACCATGACGCGAAAATGGCGACAAAAACAATGATGGAGCACTAAGGGAAGCTCATTCACTTTTGAATGTACAGATTGAGGTTTATTCAGTCTACAAACGGCTAGGGTTAGTTAACGCACGTAAAAACAATAACTTGGAACCAAACAGGCTATAATATAACTTACATATTAGCTTTAATATAATAAAACACAAGTTTGTAGTACATCATCTAATCTATACCATCGCATTTCAACTCTGCATTCATCGTAAATGTTTTTAACTATAGCTATAAACGTAAAAATGCAATATTATAGTTGTGTGACGTAAAGTTGGCCTGCGTTCTGTCCAGATTAACCTGTCACAATAATGCGCGTGACCACATTTTTGGCTCAATGTTCAAAATTCTGCACTAAGTCGTCTTTGAAAGTGGGTTAACTTTGAATTGAGTTATGGGTTAAAAAATTCAGAATATTGAGTATGGTCGTGAGTCTTATTCATCCGCAGACGTGTGGTTTTGCTAAAGTTGCTGCTTGGGAAGTTACAAGAGCACAAGAGCAGCTCTCTCGAAAATCAAACGCGGCGAGAACGAATCTCCAAAGGAACATCGCGAGCGTACGTTGCAAGAAACATTTGCCCGGTTCACACAGGCATTCGTTGGATATAACGTTGCAATCGATTTGAAAGTCTTCAGGAAAAAGCTTCCTGATCTTCGCAAAAAATTCAGTGCATGGAATCCACGCAAAATCCAAGAGCGCGAGCAATATCTGAAAGCCTTCTCTATGGATAACTGGCGTAAACTATCGCACCAACGCAAAGCTGAACATAGCTTGACTGGTTGCGAAGGTTGTCACTGCAGATACTTAGAACAGTCTTTCTTTCCCGTGGCATCCAAGCAATTCTCCAGTAACTTAAAGAGTTCTCCATTGGTCGCAGCAAAGGACATTGCTCAAAAAATACCTGCACCCACTCCAGTGAAGGCCACACAACGAGAAGCAGCAGATTTAGCTCAAGCAATATATAAGGAACTCAGTCCTGCTTTTGAAAGATCCCGTGGCGTGTCCCTGGCTAAAGCACTAACGAAGATCAAGGAGTTGCAGCTTGATTCGAAGTCAAAGCTTGAGAAAAAAAAAGAAAGAAGGGACAACTTGAGACAAACAAAAGCTAGTTTAGAGGAACAATGGACGAGCACTTCTGTCATGAGGTAAACTATATGAATATAATATACAATAAACAGTATGCTAATGTTTAGCGTCTTAGCATATTGTCAGAATTAATTCATACAGAGGAAATCTAAGTTTAACTGAGAGGAGGCAAAGGGGTATGTAATTAATACATATTAACACATTGTCACATAATTATATGTATTATTGCAGGGACTGCACTGCAGAGTGATAATAAAAGTACCGGGTTATATTACTAGGGGTATCAGGGCTACATGTATGTTCCTCGAGAAGTTCGAAATCCACCCCTGCCCCCTGTCTATAGTCACTGTATTTTATGTACAGCCCTATACATTTTACAAGCTCAATCCATATTCAAGACCCCAGTCTGATATATCCCCATAATGACCGCTTTCGGTTATGGTACTAAGCAGTTAGTAATGGAATCCTGTCCATCACAGGTGCAAGTTGCACAAATAGGATGATTGCATGTCATTCATGCATCTGAGTTAACGAGGTTAATCAGACATACAGCATCGCTTCATTGTATGAAAAACTACTTAACAGTTAGTATAATAATAAACTAGATAATTTTAAATTTAGTTAATTATAAAGGGGAAGTGCTGGAAAAAATACTGTAGCCCTCGCGCATGCACCTTGCTTTCCAATCCCACTATGAGGCAAACTAAGGGCCAAGAGATTTTCTTGATTTTCCTACAGCGTTTCATTCTTTTAATGTGCACAATGAGTATGTGCCAGCTACTGTAGTTGACTAGTGTTGCAGGCAATATAACAATAACAATTATATGTATTGTATATACATCTAAAATTATAATTTCTATTTACATGTTATGGTAATCGTCAATCCCTGGAAGCAGCCCAGCATTCGCGGCTTGCCATGGCATTTGAAAGTAAAGAAATTGCTAAAGAAAGAGTCATGGCAGCCAGTAGGAAGAGAAATCCTGTGGGAGATTTGACCAACATGACATGGGAAAAGGAAGCTATGAAAGCAGAAGTTGAGATGGCACCCTGGTTAACTGGTCAGATTTGGCAAGGCGTCACAATGTCCAAAACAAAAGTAACCAACTTGCAAAGAATGGAGGGCAAATAGCGCAAGAATGGTTGAAATCGGTTGGCATCAATATCAACAGTTCAAGAGGCTGAACAATACGAGCGACACCAGAATAAGAAGAAAGAAACTCAGAGGTGCTGGAGGAGGGATCACTGTGGCAACTCCACCAACCAATGCTGTTGTGAAGGAAGAGTTAAAAAAGGTGTCATCTGTAGAATATTCAGTTGGACAGCTGATTGCACCTCGAAAGGTAAAATACGTACATGTACATTACCCAACTACTGCATTAACAAAATGTTATTAATAAAATAATTAAATACATAATCCATTACGGCTTAGATGAGATTACAGTCTTTCCCCATCTGGTCTCTGTAATAATTTCAACAGCAATTTAATATAGATATTTATGTCTTCCACCGTGTCTCTCTGACTAATATCAGCACTGCATTAACTGAGCTCTGTTTACTGGGCAACCCACAAAGGAAAATGAAATACACCAATTGGGATAAATTGGCTATGGTCCCCTTGGACCACAGCCGCGTTTATTAACAAGTCATAATTAAATTATATAATTATTTTCCATAATTCAAACTGATGATTGAGCCCAGTAAAGGTGAGGGCAATAAAACGCCAAAGGATCATTATGCAATAATGATGCCGCCCCACCCCAGGCAAATGCATTGCTGATAAGATAAGTCACAATAGCGTCTAGCGCTTATTATACAAAACTTTCAAAATATCTCTCCAGTGTAATCAGGATTTCTGGCGCTAATCAGCCTTGTAAAGAATTTCCACTGATACGGAGACACGAGGTTGTTCGCGCAATTCGCGTTGCTCTAATGAATATATCTTCGTGCGATGAATGTTTAGAGGAAATCACTGTAACCAAATATGCAACCAGACAATAACGCATCCACGAATCAACGAACATGACAGATTGCCATCGTTGCAAAACAAAATTACTCGTACTAAAATAGTAACCTAAACGGATCTGTGACACTTCAATAAGACAGCTCTCTCAGCATGGCTTAGCCTAGCTCGGTTTGTTTCAAGGAGGCAAAGGATTTCCGCCCCTGCGTAGATAAATCCCGTTCTCCAGTGAACACAAACCGCGAACTTTCAATAAAATTGGTCAAGCTAATTGATTCACGGCCTTGGAAAGACTGCTGCCCCTGCTAGACAGTCTCCTAATTTACTACTAAATGGTTACGAGTATGCTATTACAGGTATTTATATACACCCCTTGCTCCTTACGTCAAAACGGTGGATCTGGAGGACAACATAAAAGTTCGACTTCAACCGAGAAACTAATCAATGAAGATTCTATACTTTGTAGTTGTCATCCACCAAAGAAATAAGTGCAAGTGGTCTATACAAGCTGGTAAATCAGGGAAGCCAGGAAAAAACCTGCTGCTGGTAAAAACCCTTTGGGAAAAGCCAGTTGACAGGAAAACCTGAGTGGGGACAACATAAAACCAGCAAGCTTCCCCACGAAGCGTTAATAAAGTTAGAGTCCTTACGTCTGTTCCTGAAAATTGTTAAGTGCTATAAATAAGATTCTAAATGTAAGGTTAAGTTTACAAAGTTTGCTGAATATTCGTAATATTTGTTGTCCGCTTGTCCCTCCGTCGTCAGTGACATACGACATTATGTATATATTTGAAATCTGGTCCCCCAAGTGCTGAATCAACCATGTAGATCAACCATTTAGGCAATCGGAAAAATTGGTAATCAAGCTCTGGGTGAGATGAGTACTGAATTCTGTAAGGCAAAAGAAAACAAAAGCGGCAGAATCTAATCCAAGGTACAGGATATTCACATATGTGCATGAGGTGGTTCACAACCAGAAAATTAACTTGACATTCTCAAAGGCAAAGGCAAAAATGAGGGTGCCATATATGTAGTTAGTGTAAAGAAAATAAACACCATAAAATTTTTAGGGTTAAGCCCTGGAATTCAAAATTTAATGAGATCACCCAACACATGTTGGGAGAATACAGCAACTCAAGTGAGGACCCATAATTCTGATCTTGGCAAAAGCAATTTCGCCGATAACCCAAAGTTATCGTGATATCGTGCAACTATCATAAAATTAAAAGTGATATCGTGCAACCGTCTTGGCTAGTCAGTCCAGCCCTTCGTATAGAGATCCCTAGAGTGCTAATTGAAATCAAAAAGTGTTTTGAGGGCCGCTCTTGTATTCTTACCAGTTTCTGCCTGGCAATGATCTACAGAAATGCCAACCTGTATTGTAATAAGACAACTGCGGCAAAATTACTTACTTTTAAATTGTATTAAGATGTAGTCATGTAGATGTAGATTGTAGATGTAGATTGTAGATGTAGATGTAATCTAATTTATCTCAAATATCCTGCCCGCCATGACACACAAGCGAGTAATCCTATCAGTAACCGGACATACCAAAAAGTGTAAAACATTGCGTGCAAAAAACAGATTAGCTCACAAGGTTTAACCATGAGGTATAAGCTTGAAAATTATATCGCTTGCAAATTACCATACGCCTGCAACACCAAATGGCTGAGCAATGCTGGACGGATAGTATAGTTCCTAACACTAGAAGCAGAATCGTGGGAATCAACAGAGATATGATTATCAAAAGGTGATTACCCACGCCGAGTCTACGGCGCTTCTGGCGCGTTTCTAAAAGTCGAAAGGATGTGTTTATTAAACAACATGCACTTCGGATGAATACGGCGTGGTATTATACGATAAGGCATATTTTGTGGCGTTTAAGCGTTCAACCTCGTAGCCCCATACGTATGCAATCAAACCCCAAAATTGCGCACTGTAACTGGGATGAAGGAAATATAGCTAGGATATCAGACGACCAGATATTGGCGGTCATTTGTATGCTAACTTGATTATCGCGATATTTAGTTTGACGACACTATAATAGCCTCATACGAACTTACTTACTCCATTAGCTTGTGACATCGTATAGAGCAGATAACTATTTTCTTGGCGCAAATAGCAATTATTTTTAAAAGCGGAGAGGTACGAACAAATATAACCGAAACGCGTGTTGAGTACAGACAAAATGTAGATATTTTACTCTTAAGTAGTTTCATATCATGTAAACACGTCGCATTTAATTCAGACGAATTTAATTCATAGTCAGCTTCGTCGACTAGTCGACGGAAACTTGAATTCGTTTCATGCGACGAATTTTAATTCAGTGACGAGCAAGGAAAAACCCCAACAATGTCGATGCATGACAGCATAAATGCCGTAATATACCTAGATTATTTGCACAGGTCAAGCTTGGCTGACAAAAATTGTCGCCGCAACACTAGCCCTGGTAGCCAATTAGTAAACTAACAGTACACCGCTCTGAACAAGCAGAGACCAAATGTACAAACAAACAAGACGCCGTCTTGAACAAGCAAGAACCAAACGTCATTAAAAAACAGTACACCGCTCTGAACAAGCAGAGACCAAATGTACAAACAAACAAGACGCCGTCTTGAACAAGCAAGAACCAAACGTCATTAAAAAACAGTACACCGCTCTGAACAAGCAGAGACCAAATGTACAAACAAACAAGACGCCGTCTTGAAGAAGCAAGAACCAAACGTCATTAAAAAACAGTACACCGCTCTGAACAAGCAGAGACCAAATGTACAAACAAACAAGACGCCGTCTTGAACAAGCAAGAACCAAACGTCATTAAAAAACAGTACACCGCTCTGAACAAGCAGAGACCAAATGTACAAACAAACAAGACGCCGTCTTGAACAAGCAAGAACCAAACGTCATTAAAAAACAGTACACCGCTCTGAACAAGCAGAGACCAAATGTACAAACAAACAAGACGCCGTCTTGAACAAGCAAGAACCAAACGTCATTAAAAAACAGTACACCGCTCTGAACAAGCAGAGACCAAATGCACAAGCAAACGGGACGCCGATTCTTGAACAAGCAAGAACCAAACGTTATTAAAACAGTACACCGCTCTGAACAAGCAGAGACCAAATGCACAAGCAAACGAGACGCCGATTCTTGAACAAGCAAGAGCCAAACGTCATTAAAACAGTACACCGCTCTGAACAAGCAGAGACCAAATGCACAAGCAAACAAGACGCGGTCTTGAACAAGCAAGAAGCGAACGTCAACAGTACACCGCTCTGAACAAGCAGAGACCAAATGTACAAACAAACAAGACGTCGTCTTGAACAAGCAAGAACCAAACGTCTAAAAAAAACATCTCATGTGAAATGCAATGTTGCTAATCCAGGGCAATAAATAAAGTAAATAATTTTACTATAATATTGAATATGGTGTAACGCAACGAATGTTAGTTCACTGTCACTCAAAAGACAGAGAACCACAACAGGGACAATAGCCCATTAAATTGTAACGTCTGGAACTCTTACCTTGAAGACGAAGAACACCAAAACCAACTTGAAGGTTTAAAAATCAAATTGAAATCGTTCGTCTACCTGTCTTTGCGAAGAGCAGCGATAACTGAGACTGCACTTTGAATGTGATACCTATATAACAGCTTAAGCCCTATACATTACCAGAAATTTGGGTCATTTGTGCCGATGCTCTCGGTCAGCGACCATATTCGCCTAATAATATAATTATGTATTCTAGAATTTCTAATGAGTGTGATTCTACTGTATTCTAGTGTTTCTCATTATTCAGGTCATTGAGTTCTTTAGAATTCGCCTAAATCGTGCACGATAAGGACTGTGAAATCAAGCAAGTTCAAGCGCTTTTGGAAGTACTATGCTAGAGACAAATGAGGACCTTTATGTGCTCTCGAAGTAGACTGACTCATGCCGAATGCATCGCGAGTCGGGCACTTCGCATCGCCCGTAACGTTGTTGGTCAATTTGGCCGATTTCTAGAACCTGTTTGCAAAGATTACTATGGCTAACACTATGGATAGTGGCACTTTCAGTGCAAAAATAAGACGAGCTAGGGAAGTACTTTGTCGTCGAAGTAAGCAAAGGTTTTTTAGTTATAACTGTTCCTTAGTCCATGCTGAAGTCAAATGGAGTCGGGCAAAGAAGAAATATGTCACCGTTTAAGCAAAATTTGAATTATTGTGTGCTATCCTTATTATTTACTGTTGAGAATCTCCATTATTGTGGTCCTTAATACGCACGCGCGCCACCATCTTGTCCCAAATTTCTGGTAATGAGGAGGTAGCTGTAATTAGATCTTTACCATTCGTAAAAACAGACCACCTCTTTGCCTTAGGTCATGTTAGTTCTCATTAATAAGGTTTGCATTATTTACCTTCTCAATTACAATTTAAACTGGACAGATGGAAGACATAAAATTCCTATTCGCTTGCAAATATTTCCTTTGTTTAAATACTATTTTAGTATGAAAAGTTGGTACTAAACAATTCTGGAGAAATTGTAAAGAGTGAATTTTACGTGGACGGGCGGAAACAACCACTCATTGAAATCAGGGAAAGAACTTTAAAAGCTCAAGAACCATACATGCGACATACGTCAGATGAGGAATACAGAGTTATGCCTTGTGAAAAGCTAATCGAAAGACTAAAAAGCCTCAATGAATACAATGAGAGTGAAAGTGTGGATGACATGAGAGCCCGCCTTCGTAAAGTGGAAAAGGACAAGACACATCAAAGTGTGGCATGATCTGTCCACAATTGCCAACCACGGTCATCTGGTATTCACGGTATCATCTTTGTATGACCCTGCCATCTATTTTACAACTGACGAGTATTACCAGTTAACCAACACCACTGTTGATATACAATCAACAATTGAACAACCAGAGGTCTACATAGTTGCCAAATCTGGAAGTTCCGATGTAGAACAGCTAGCTTATGTTGATACAGGATTGGAATGCCTGGAAGATATGAAAGTTAAGCTTCCAACAAATGCAGGACATTGTATCATTGACATAATGCGCTTCTTTCATGGTGATAGTCCAGCTCGTCAATTTGAATGCAGCCAGCAGAAAGGCGGTAACTTTTACTGTTCTGGGTGTGGTTCAAATGCAAAAAGAGTGTCCGAGCTGGATTATTGTTTTCGCTGTGCTTACATGTCTCTGGAAGATCGATAAAAGTTGATTTTAGGAGGACACGTTGGACGTGCAAATTCTCTGTTGAAAGCTTACAAGCCATTGCAGCAGTTGAAGAAGGAGCAGTTAATTCAGGAACTCAATCACAGAGGTGTATACGAGGGTAATACAAAGAAGGAACTTGAGAAGCTTTTAGCAGAGGAGATGCATGGAGTTCAAATGGTGCCTGCCTTACTCTACACAAAGCCAACCACTACACTGGCATCCATTCAAATGTAAGATTTGAGCCTCTGCATGATGTTGGCAAACATATAGAAAATGTCATAGCAGAACTGCCTGCTCACTTGCCTGAGAAAGAAGCTAATGCCATCCAAGAACTAATCAAATTGTCTGTCGGTGCCAAAGAAACAAAGAGGACATTCGATTACCGGTGTGCATCAATTATCCTTGCCAAGTCAGCTTCCACCCAGATTTCATCACAAAATGTGCAGCAACTCCTGAATTCATTGGTGGAAATTCAGAAGATTGCCTACAGCTCTGACTCAGACCGAACACCTAAATCAGTCCTTCGACTTCATAACATGACTTGGTACCACGGGATCCTATGCAGAGAAGTATTTGGTTTTAACCTGAAGCATGTGACAACCCGGACAACTCTATGGCAACTACTACCACAACATAACCACTCATGCTGCCATCCAGCATCGTTTAATTTGTGGCAAGTCATGCAACGTTGAAGAACAAGAGAGAGTCTTTAACACAATTACGAACATCACCAAGGCTACATCATCTAATCATCCCAGCCACATTATTGCTAATGTTTTTATTAGGTTGCAAGCTGAGAAACAAATGAATGCTTTTCAAAGCTCTTGTGTTTCCAAACAACAAGCATCTGTTTCTAAGCTTGCGTCCTCCCTTCCACCGTATGGAAATACGACCATTCCTCGTCAAATCATAGAAAAACATCGCAGTTCTTGGCAAGCACAACTTGAACGAGTAAGTGATTTCTGCTGGTGGGTAAAGGAGCATGGTGGATTGAGCTAGAGAATGGTGACATCGAGTTCCATGATGGGGGAAAAGTGCCGTGATTCTCATGCTGAAGGTCCTTCGCTTCATCACTTCATCATTTCGTTCTAGCAATCAAAAAAGTGAAGAGAAGTATCTTCAAGAATGCTGGAAAAAGTGTTTACATGATTTAGGTGTTTCACTTCTTCCAGCAAAAGTACTCTATGTTGAAAATGAGGAAGGAAACATGGAGATTCTTCATTCCACCGACAATGCTGGCAGTGCAGTTGTAACCACAGTTGAGGGAGCAAATGAGCCAGGGATAGCTGCTAATAATCAATCCATTGAAGAAGTTACACCTGATGAGATACAGGCAGAAAATGGGCCTGTTTCAGAATGTAATTCCCCCAATGAAGAAGTCGCACCACCTGAAGAGAACATTGTCTCTTTTCAATTAGTCCCCGACAGCAATGCAGACTTACCTCTGGATGGACTTGATCAGAATGTGGTTGAACTGGAGCCAGTCAGAACGGTTGAACACAACAAGACTGGTGCATGCTCAAATGCTACTGCCACAGTTGACCAAAACTATTCTATCAAAGGTATATACAACACAAAAATTATATTTTAGTATTTCGATATACAGTAATTAAGTAATGACTAATATATATGTGTATGTGTTTATACTGTATACCAAAATAAAAAGAACATGATCGTCCCAGCCTAATTAATATTCGTTATCAAATATTGATGTAAACACAATTTCATTGTTTCAGATGCAGACACAAATTTCAGCACAAGCTATGGAATTTGTCTTGGGGAACACGAAGGAAGTTTCAGCGTTTGACAAAAGCAGGCAACGGCACAAGCGGCGGCCCAAGGACAAAGAATGTTTTGGGGAATACATGACCAACTTGGCAATCATCGAAGTCAAGCTTTCGTGCAGATTGCGTGAAATTCGAGGCCAACTTCGACAATGGGAACGAGAGTTCTTCGTCAAGAACGGTAAAACAGCTATCCCTGAGGACATTCAGTCGTGTCCAGATACGAAGCTTATGGTGGATCAGATAAAGCACGGGAAGGCCCTTTTGAATAAGTTCAAGCCAAAATAATTTGGAACTAAATAAAGTAATTAAGTTTTATACCAAATGAAGAGAAGACATCAGACATGCAGTGCATTACGTGTCTGAAAAGTTAAAAATATAAATATATAAACAGAAGAGATTCACACTTTGTTTTACCTCAGCAGGGTCCGACTCTGCACTTTTTAATCTCTTCATTTGGTAGTTCTCCTTTTATACATTATTTGCGAGTTAACTAGTACACAGCAAAATCCTGATTCTTATTTTAAGAAAAAAAATACTTGTTTTAAGCAAACAATTGCTTAAAACAAGTAAGATTGTTCTTGTCAGTATAGTAAGAATAATATTCTTACCGAGAATCTTGTCAAGAATCTTGTCAAGAATATTATTCTTACCTAGAATTTTTCGAGAATAATTTTACTTAAAATAAGAAATAATATTCTCGTGCAATTCTTGTTTCAAGCAAAAAATTACTTGTTTTAAGTAACATATCGCTTAAAACAAGCAAAATAATTCTTGTCAGTATAGTAAGAATATTATTCTAGACTAGAATTTCATAAAGAATATTTTTACTTAAAATGAGTAAAAATAGTCTGCAAGTAAGTAAAATTTTCTAGCACTGATTCTAGAATGGATTCTTGTTTTAAGAAACAAGAAAATTCTTATTTTAAGAAAAAATTAAATGTACACGTACTGAGTTGCATTATTTATTAGTTATTTCCATGTGTTCTTAAGAGCACTAAAGTTACTATATACTTCAAGTAAATGACAAATTTTTTTAATGTAGAAATGTTTTGGGAACTTATGCCATCTTCAATAGCATATAAGAATAATTATTTAAATATTTATCGAAATAATTCTTTCATATCTTGTACTGGCATAAGTTTACCGAAACATGTCTACAGAAAGTTAAATTTAAGAATACTAACAATAGAAATTATATTAAAAAACATGCAGACATTATACATACGAATGTTCTAACATTCTCCAGGAGAGCAATACTTTTACAAGTCATTCAGGGTTTTGGTAACATCCAATTTGAAATCACACCAGGATGACACTTGTCACCAAAGATTAGGTCTTGCAACTTTCACAGCAACATCCACCATCCTTGAAGATACAGATCAGTACAGTGTATGCCAAATCCAATTACTAGAATATTGCGAATAATGTCACAACAGCTTCAAACAGTTTGCTTTTCTTGAACATACGCAGGATTTGCCTTACACAACCAGACACCATAAGACCAGGGGTAAAGCTGGACCACTTCCACAGCCACCTGTCAAGTTGCTCATCATCTTAACATTACAAAAAGTCAAAAGTAATATTAAAATAAAGGTTTAACTTAAGTGGGAAGCACAGATAAAAGTGTTAGTGGTAAATACATATGGCAGGTCTAAATTGCAGCCTGCAAACTGGAAAAATTAAGACCAGCAAACAAATGATACTGTAGGTATAATGTGAGGCTGTAATAGAATTCTTGGTTGGTTGACCAAAATCTTATCTTTCACAAAATAGAACTGTTTAAAATGTATTTTATTGTGCAACATATGCAAATACAGTAGGCACTGCATATTTTTTATTCATATGCCTGACTGAGTCATTTCTTTTTTCTTGATATTTAGCATTGGGTGGTTAACTCATGAGCTATTAAAATCTCTCCATGATTAACCAAAAGCCAAAATCTATTTGCCCAAGTAAAACTTTGGCTCCAGGGCAATCAAGCAACAAGTAATTTGGAACCCAGCATAGGCTCAATTTTACCTGACCCAGTTATAATCACATATTAATAAATAAAATGATCAGTCCCTGACAGATAGAAGTGATACTCCTATCATATAACAAGTTACATACTTAAGTCCAGTTATAAGTATAACTTAAATTATGGAAACCTTTTTAGTTTTCAATTTTTAAAGAAAAAGCTCTATGGTGTGAAAATTCTTGAATAAAGATCTAATAATCTTTCCACACTAGATATTTTAACTAAAATATGGTAACAATACATGTAGCACCTCTAATTAATATGTGATTTCATCACTATGATTATTATAACCTCTTTATTGAGAAATGTGCTGACACTGGTAGGATAAAGTTTGCATGTAGTTGCTACAAGCCTACACAGCACATCTCAGTCCATCTACATGTTTCTTAATTTTTTCAGCATATGTAAATACCCCCAGGATTAAGTAATGAATTTCATGTTAGGCAGCTATTTGTTGCATATATATTAGTTTCTCATCCAGGACTTTACCAAAAGTTCATGCGGGAGGGCAGCCATTACCATTAACCCATTATTGGGGTAGTACAGTACATTGAAAAGCAGAACTAAGTACCGCAGTATGTTAAAAATACAGGCATATGACATGCACATGAAAAAACATGACTACACCAAATGACACCCAAGCTCCTTTGTGATTTCTGAGCCGAGGTTTCCTCATGGTTGTGTTAATAATAATAACATTAATAATAATAATAATAAAACTTGAGTTGGGCTGGAATAGTTGGGCAAAAATGTGAGTGGGAAAATGAGAAACTAATATGCAACAAATAGTGGCCTTAATTGATTAAAGTTTTAGTATGAAAACTATATATTGCACTACTAGACACATAATTTTTTAACAAATTCTTAATCCAAAACAGTTGAAAGCTTCAATTTTGAACCATCATTTGTAAACGTGTGCATGAATGTGATAACTACAGAACTGTTAAGAAATAAAACTTTACATTAGATACTAACCAATAAATCAATTGATATCTTTTCACACATGTCTAAACTCAAAGAACAATGTTCTCTTTATTTATTTTGTTCTGTCATGAATTGGGGTTCCAGTACTATCATCATTTCCAGTCTAAGGTATACGATTTTGGTCTTGATAATCCTTTAATAAACTAAGACAAAGATTATGTTAGTATACAGCCAAACACATACACTGTGCATCCCCTTCTTGGTTTGCACTGATACATTGCAAAATTAAATAATTATAGTAAGTTTAGCCTGGCACTAGCTGAAGCTTCATGCAAACCATGTGACTACATTTAGCTACTTAAAGATTGTTGTAACCTTGTGTGTAACTATGATCAGCCTGTATCAGGCAAGTGCTTCTGAAATAATACAAATATATCAGAAGAAAAGCCTTATTTTTTTAACTCTCAACAATACCATGGATTAACTCCTGAACATTTCATTTGTTTAATTAACTCTGAACATGCAAACAAAAAGGTAACATGTTTAATATTCTTTGCAGTCTGGTTTATAGCATACAATCCATACTGTAATAAGTTTGCCCCCAGATTCCAAACAAAGAACATTGCTGTCTAGAAATATCTAGTTGTCAAGCTGTGTTGTTAACACAGTAGAGCCTTTTCTTAAATTAAATATCGAAACATAACAGTTGTATGCATCAAAAGGGGAACCAAATGGTCGACTTTTAGTAAATGAATTTTACCTATGCATTGTTATGTATTCAAAATTGCCGCCGTTAATTGTTGATCAACACAAACAATTTGTCAATTCCCAAAACAAATCATAAGTAACTCCTTCAATTGTAATACTTATAAACTAAGAAAATAAACATATTTTGTAAGGATCAAACGGCAAATCTTTGTAAGAACATTTCTATTCCGTAGCGACTAGCGAATAAATAAATGAAGCTACATACATTTGCTGAATCACCAATCAGTATACAAAATTGCTGATTTACATGTAAGAATCTATGACTTACCTTCAATAATGTGATCGCATCCATCGTCTGTATACGTCTAGCGAAGAACCATTTACAAAACAAGCAATAAATTACAAAGCCATAATGACAAACAATCGCCAACGGCCAACGAACTTCGAAAACACGCCGTCACCGGGTTCCCGCGTCATCATGGGATAATTATCCCGCGTTAGCCTCGCGTGGTCTTAATAAGGACATTGCAAATCAATATTTCTACTTATGGGCTAGAATATTTAGGTCAATTGACAGTTTTGTGTCTAATCAAATAAATAGTGTGTAGCACGCTGCACTAAATATCTGTTGAATAGTTAAGATATTTTCATGCTCTAGAACAAGTGAATAACAAAATCATCGTTGCTATAAATTTCAGAAATTTATTCTTGGTTTATTTCTGTATCATTGTACGCATGTGATTAGAGAATGTTCTCTTACGTTTAAGTAAAATGATTATTTGTTTATTTATGGCAAGAAAATAGTTTCTTTCTTTAAGTAAAATCAATTTTTGGTAAGAAAGTATTGACTGCCCCTCGACGCTCCCCCGGTCCCCCCGGAAGCGCGGTGCGTATTTTTTGACTTTTCTTGTTTTAAGTAAAATCAATTCTTGCTTTATTCGTGGTAAGAAAATTTGTTCTTGTTTTAAGTAAAACAAATTCTCGTTTTATTCTTGGTTAGAAAATATTTTCTTGTTTTAAGCAAAATTAATTCTTAGTTTAATATTGCCAAAAAATATTTTCTTGCTTTAAGTGAAATCAATTCTTGGTTTATTCTTGCCAAATAATATTTTCTTGTTTTAAGTAAAATCAATTCTTGGTTTATTCTCGTTAAGAAAATATTTTCTTGTTTTAAGTGAAATCAATTCTTGGTTTATTCTTGTCAAGAAAATATTTTCTTGCTTTAAGTAAGATATATTCTTGGTTAGAAATAATTTTCTTGTTTTAAGTAAAATTAGTTCTAGGCAAGAACATTTTTCTTATTTTAAGAAAATTATTGCTTAAAATGAGAATCAATGTTCTAGGTAAGAATTCTCAATTTTGCTGTGTATGTGAACAGGCAAGGTTTTCCTTGAGTAATGTTGACTATTATTGAGTTTAAAGCTTACCTAAATATATAATTCGCTCACATTTTTAGTACCAAAATAACCTCCAATTTTAGTCTGCTTTATCTTAAATAGACATATAAACTTATACCTTCCGTATTGCAGGAATCATTAATTTTGCAGCAGCACGTCTTCATTCTAAATGAAACTCCACAAAATAATCCAGTAGCATTCATGGTTGAATCGGTTGACCAGCTTTAATACAAAAATACTATTTGTTCACGTTCTCCCAGTTACTAGGCAACAATCACGCGAGTGAGTTCTAAATATGGATAGCATCTCCAAATAAGGAAGACGGCGGAAGACGAAGTAAAAGCGCGAATCTTTCTGTCTTTCCCGCGTTTGTTCAAGCACGCTTGCGACAGCGATTCATTTCAATCATTTGTGAACAAATGAGGCACACAAATGAACAAACGAGGAAAATGCGCAACTCCCGCAAGAAAAGAAAGCGGCAGAATAGATCGAAAGAGAAGCGCGAACTTATTGTCGGAGATGCCATACGTGAAGTTCGTGCGTTAGCCGATCAGCACAAGACTCAGGCCTCAAAGTATCGTATAGGCTTTGGAAACACAGTGTTGAGGCTAACAATCAACTGAAGCAGCTACTTGGTAATGTAAGCGTAAATAATAAGGTATAACTAAAATTATAATGAAGCTTATTTCCCATTAATATTCTGTATCAATGTTGACGTGGTTGATTATGAGTGTGTGTGCTGGTAGTGTGCATTAATTAAAATATACTGCTGGTTTATGTCTCACTCTGTTAGGTCAAGAAACATTGATTACGTTTTGTTTCTACTCCAAGTTTAATACAGAAGTGCGATCTTCAGGCAACTAGATTGCCCTTGAGAGTTGTCTAATGTATATTGTATTTTATAATTATTATATAAAGACAATAAAATATAAAAATATTAAACATATCAATACATCTATAACATATCTAAAAATATAGTAGATGAAGGTCACGTACAGATTTTAAGATTTTTTTTCTAGGTTTCATTAACCCATTCCTGCCTAAGACAGGATACAATATTTTATTCTGGCTAATACCAGACAATTTTATTCAGCATAGGAAGGCTGGGGTGGGTGTCCTAGGCAGGAATGAGAAAAACTGCCTGTTTAACTCACTTCTGCCTAAGACAGTATTTAAAACTTTGCTCTGGCTAATGCCAGCCAATTTTATTCAGTAGGGACCGGTTGAGCCAGGCCAGGCAGGAATGGTTTAACAACTACCTGTAATTGACCTCATTAAAATTTTACAAAATGACCCTCATCAACCTGGAAGTTTAAAAGCTAGTGTACTGTAACTAGTAATTGCATGGTATAAGGCATACGTATGCCTCATACCATGTAATTACTAACAGTACTTATAATTATTTATTACCGTAGAGTTCTCGCAATAACTGTAAGGGGGTGTTTGTATGGAGGTGACCCAGCCCGGGACCCAAACTTACTGTCATCCTGTGTTTAACTGATTAACAGGATAGGGTGCATCTTAGCACCTCACTCTGCTGAAATAAAATCATCTGGCATTAGCCAGAATAAAATGTTAAGGTATGCCCTTGCCCCGAGAATGGGTCATGCTACTTGAACTGGTTTACTTTTATTTTCCCACTGCATTTATTTTCCCATGATACCCAGAATCACACTTTTGCAAGATTGGCTGACTCGGTTCTCACATAAACAGAAGATAAAAATTAATATGAAATAATGGCAAAAACATGCCCCCGCTAAAGCGGGCTAGCTCAGGTACCTACGCTGGCTCGCCCCATATATACACCCTCTTACCCTTGGGATTAGCACCCATGCACTATCATTTATAGGAGTCTACTTTTGGGTGCCGTTAAATGATTTCAAATGGCAGGCGTCAGGGGCACCACTTTGAGATTTCTATGGCAAATCTGTAACATATTTTGAACTAATGGTGTAATCTTCGTTACTTACAAACATGTGATCTGGAATTTGTTTTACACTTAAGGTTCTCAGATGTGTTCTGCAACTGCTGATACTTCCACTAAAAATAAGTATCCAGCAATAAATATCATTTCACATGATGAATTAGAGGATACACCTACCAATGGTACCTTTGGCAGTGGTACCTTTGGTAATTGCTATCTAAAGAAATTTACACGCTTTGGCATTAAAGTTGTAGAAAAGCAGTTAATGGATGGGAGCATTGACATGGTATACAGGGAAGCAAACTACATGCAAACGTTTTCCCACAGATGTATACCACATTTGCTAGGTATTCAAGTTGAGAAAAAAACATTATCTCTGATAATGGAGTTTGTTGGGGAAAATGATCAATCAATTACAGTCCATAAATTATTGTTTGATGCAAAACTTGAAAAGTTAAAAAAGAGCAAGTCCATAAAAGATGGCTATGCATCTGTTATGACATCACAGATGCATTAGACCACATGCACCAGAAAGGCTATATACATTGTGATCTGAAAACTAACAATGTTCTGGTTTTCCAAAGGAAAGGTTATTTGATAGACTTTGGAAAAGTACGTGGGATGCATAGTACCACCGGTAAAGAATACCAAGAAGTGTATAGCCACATTGCAACAGAGGTACTAAAGGGCTGTCCTCCTAACTCTGCAAGTGATGTTTATTCACTTGGAAAGGTCTTCAAAATATAATTGGTAAAGAAGTCAACAGTTCAATCTTGATTGATTTGGGAAAACAGGCAACAAAGACTGATCCAAAGCAAAGGCCAACATTGCTGGGTTTTCTTACAAGTTTAAATGCAGAGAACATCCATACATAGTTGTGGTGTTTTGTCTTAAGCTTTTATTTCACTCTTGCACTGCTAACTCTTAGACCCAAAAAGACCCAGTTCCCATGTGGTCATCCGGGTTATCCCACTCGTTACACACGTGACTAAAACTAGAATAGAAACACTACATCTCTCCCAACTTTTGAAAAGAAGACCTATGAAAACATAAGTGTTAAGAAATTGTAAAACAAACAGTTATACTATACGAACTAAAGTTACTTCTTATCCGATCTTAAAGTCGCATAGAATAAACATCTGTAAATGTCAATGAACTAAAGTCTTAGAAATTCTGAATTAAGGTTCTCTGCTTCATCGTTGTGATTGTTCTCCAAATCTAGTAGGACGCTTTCTCGCTCTTCTGGGATAGCGAGGTAATTCAGTGGCTTTGGTTGCCGTTACATCAGGTTCATGCACAGGATTATTAACATCTTCTTCGTCACTTGTCTCTCCATCATCGTCATTGTCGCTGGGTGCTCTCTTAAAACACGAAGAATTTCTGGTAATCGTTGCGTTGTTGTTCGTTGCTGTCACCATAGATCCCTTCTTCTGCACAACGACGTATGACTCGGGTCGGTATGGTGTATCTCTCTTTCTCTTCGAGTCATCACGCTTGACAAATACTGTATTACCCTCCTGGATTGTTGAAGGTTGAACATAGGCTTTGGCATCCGCATATTTCTTCATCTTCGACTTCGCCTTGCGATCGTTTTCCTCGACTGCTGGATCTTGTAGACTCTTTTCCAACTCGGGTAACTTCGTCTTATTGTTCGACCAAATAACGCCGTTGCTGAGGGGACCCTTGTTGTAGTGTGAGGAGTTGTTCTGAAGTTCCTAAGGAACCGATACATTTCCTGTTTCCAATTCTTATGCTCTACGGTCGCCGTTTTGACCACCTTCTTTATCGTTCTCACAAACCGCTCGACTTCGCCATTTGCTCTTGGCCACCTTGGAGTTATCTTTCGGTGTTTGAAACCGACAACTTGCGCGAATGACTGGAACTCATGGTTGTTGAAAGGCGGTCCGTTGTCCGTTTTTACTACGTCTGGTATTCCAAATTCGGAGAATACTTTGTCTACCCTTGGAATCACTATATGAGCTGAAGTGCACTTGACTGTTTCGACGATCGTGTATCTGGAGTAGTCATCCGTGATTATCAAGAGATACTCGCTGTTTGGAAGTTCTGCAAAATCCATGCTGACTTCTGATCATGGGGCTTTCGGTAGTGGAGACATCTTGAGTGGTTCGCGTTTAGACTCCGGCGTGGAGATCAAACATGCACAGCATGACTGGACTTTCTTGTCTACCATCTTGTCAATGCCGGGAAACGACACCTTTTCGCGTAGGAGCGACTTTGTTTTTACGACGCCTTGGTGCCCCTCGTGTGCTAAACTTACCAAGTTTGCTGGGGACGACTATTATTGTTCCTCGAAGAATTACTTGGGCTGTCGCGCTTACTGTCAGTTCATCTTTTACCTTCTGCAACGCGTTATAAGCCAGACTGTCCACATCTGATCGCTTAGATGCTTCGTACCAGTTATCCGTCTCAATTGCCTTGGATGCTGCTTGCAAGGTCGCATCAACTTTGGTAGCTTCTTCGATTTCATGGACCGTTAGTGCCTTTGGTGTTGAGGTCATGGTAATGTAATTGACATACTCTTCTGCGATCTTCTGTTCTCGACTAGTTGTGGTTGGTTGGTTGTTTGGAGGATGGCGTGACAAGTAATCAGCTGGGTTTCCTTCCCCTTTTCGATAACGCACGGTCAGTTGGTACGGCTGAAGTCTGAGAGCCCATCTCTCGATTCTGGCAGGAGGTTTAGAACTTGGGTTGCCATAGATGGCCACTAGAGGCTTGTGGTCGGTGTAGATTGTCACAGGCTTTCCATATATGTTCGCAGGCCCAGACGATGGCAAGGGCCTCGCGTTCTGTCCGGCTATAGCGCTGCTCGGTCTCGCATAAGGAACGACTTGCATAGGTGACGATGTGGTTAGTTTCGCCATCTACTTGCGAGAGAATGGCAGCTAATCCCACAGGACTGGCGTCGTCCGAAATTTCGGTATCTTTGGCTGGATCAAAGTATGCTGCAACTGGTGCATTCACCAATGCTTCTTTCAATTGGGTAACGGCGTGGTCGTGCTGCGATGTCCATTCCCGAGGTTGATCTTTGTGGTCTTGGTTGCATAGTCTGGGATGAATCTCGAACAGTAATTGGTCATACCCAGCAGGCTTCGAACTTCGGATGTAGATGTCGGTGTCTGTAGGTTGACGATGTTTTCAATCTTCTTGGGATCCAGTGTGATACCCTCTCCAGAAAAGACAACCAAAGAACTCCAGCTTGTCTTTGCCATACTCGCATTTGTGCTTGTTCAGGGTTAAACCACGTTCTTTCAGCCTCCTGAATACTGCCTCCAGACTTTGATCGTGGGCGCTCTGCGTCTTTCCAAAGACTAGGATGTCGTCACTAATGTTGAGAGCCTCAGCCTCAGGGATGCCTTCGAGAGTTTCACGAATTACATTCTGAAAGATTTCCGCTGCGCTTGAAATACCAAAGTTCAGCTTCTTATATCGCATCAGGCCCAGGTGCGTACCAAAAGTGGTGATATACCGCGATTCTGGTGCCAACTCGAGCTGGTTGTACCCTTGGTTTAGATCCAATTTGCTGAATACCTTAGCACCATTCAAGTCACCAATGATCTCTTTGATTGTAGGTGTTACATGGCGTTCCCGTTTGACGGCCTGATTTGCTTGGCGCATGTCTACGCCTACGCGGACCTTTCCAGGAGACTTTGGCTTGGGTGCTACCACGATAGGCGATACCCATGGCGTGGGACCTTCAATGCGCTCGACAACTCCAAGTTCCTCGTCTAGCTTTAGTTGCTCTTCCAACTGCTGACGTACGTGAGACGGAACCCTTCGGTGAGGTTGTGCGACTGGCGGGACACTATCGATATGGAGTTTAATCTGGTAACCTTTCAATTTCCCGAGTCCATGGAACAGGTCGTCGTATTCCTTGATCAGCTGCTCTGTTCTCGGGGAGTTCGTTTCATTGACTTGGTGGACTGCTTTCAAGAGTCCAAGTTCTTGTGATGTTTTCCAGCTGAGTAGCGAGCCACCTGATCCCTGGACTACGTAAAGTTTGTCTTCTACGCACTTCGTCTTAAATTTCAAAACGGTCTTGAATTTTCCCAAAACTTTCAGCGACTTGTTGGACTTGTATGGATGAATCTTCACTTTTGTTTCCTGAAGCTTAGGACTCTTTGGCAACGCTTGGCAGTCTCTCTCATCTAGTACATTTACACTAGCACCAGAGTCAGCCATAATTGTCATTGGAGTGTCGTGAATGATGATCTTGAACATGGGCTGCAATTGCTGTTTAGTAGCCTGACTGACCGAAAACGCATAGGCATCTTCTGAATCTTCTGAACTGGAGCTGTCATCGACAAGGTTTTGAACCTTGAGTTGCTTTCGGTCCTTGAACTCGTTTTTCTTTTTAGCATTCGTTGATCTACATACGGCTTCGTAGTGGTTTTGTTTTCCGCAGCCTCGACAACTCTTTCCGTAGGCGTGGCATGCTGTTTTGCCGCCCGGGTGTGGATACCCTTTGCCACAGTTCCGGCACTTGCTAACGTCTCCGGGTACAGAACTCTGGGTTGTTTTCGCGCCGTCTGACTTCCTGTCAACATGTCCGCCATCTTGGTTTTGCTTCGAAGTTCTTCTTGGCGTATTCCTCGCGAGTTTCTTCACGTTCTGCTTCTCTTCGATGTTTTCCGCTTGAGATTTAGACAGTTCCATGGCTCTTCCAGCGTCCAGTAGCTGAGTTAAGGTGAGTTCCGGGTTTTGTAGTGCTTTCATGCGAAGTTTGTGCGATAGGCAGTTCTGCACGATTTGGGTTTTGATTTCCCTGTCGTTGTCTGTAAACTCACAAGTCGTCGCTAGTTGTCGTAGACGAGTGTGAAACGCGGAAATACCTTCTCCACTTTCTTGCTTGGCCTTGCGGAACACGTATACCTCGTACTCTCGATTCTTCTTGGGGGTGAAATAGTTGGTTAACGCTGTCGCTGCCTTTTCAAACGGGTTTTCGTCTTCTCCAGCCTCGGTGTTGGGTAACGTTTCAAAGATTTCGTTTACGCTTTCTCCAGCATAGTGTAGTAAAAGAGCTCTTTGCCTTTTAGTGTCGTCTACACCCAATGCAAGCAGAAGATTTTTAAAACGAGTGAGCCATTTCTTCCAACGAATACTGACTGCACCATCCGAGTTAACATCAAATTCAGCAAACTGCGGTAGAGCTGCTGCCATGTTCTTCAGTTCTTGTTGATTTTATTCAACGATTGTTCATGTTCAATTACTAAAATTTATCGGGGGAACTTAGATCGCATCCCCTCGTCGCCAATGTGGTGTTTTGTCTTAAGCTTTTATTTCACTCTTGCACTGCTAACTCTTAGACCCAAAAAGACCCAGTTCCCATGTGGTCATCCCGGTTATCCCACTCGTTACACACGTGACTAAAACTAGAATAGAAACACTACATTAGGTAAAAACTGAAAGCATCTAAAAACAATAAATAAATCTATTATATTATACAGGCAAATAATTATAATCTATATTTGTATTTATAAGGTTAACACTTTGAAGCCTGACAAGGAGTCTTTAGTATTTTATTATGGCTAATGCCTGATGATTTTATTCAGCACCGGGAGAGGTCCAGGCCTCATAGTGTTAATATTGGCATTTACACTCCGACCGACGGTAAGATATCGAGGGGAAAATTTAATACCGGTAGTAATCAATGATAACTAGCTTATTCATTTACAGTATAATTAATATTTAAATAACCATAAAACTGCACAGTAGTGGTGGCAACTCTTGTGCTGTCAAGATGAATCGTCTTTCGGCAGCAGGTTGCAAAGATATTGTGTCTTTTGGCAGCCAGTTAAAGCCTTACTGTGTGGTATAATGTAAAACTTAAAGTGAAATGAGTATTAGGTCTTATAAAAAATCAATAATCAATGACAACTAGCTTTTTTATTTACTGTATAATTAATATTTAAATAAATGTAAAATGTGCTGTCAAGATGAATCGTCTTTCGGCAGCAGGTTGCAAAGATATTGTGTCTTAATTTTGGCAGCTAGTTAAAGCCTTACTGTGTGGTATAATGTAAAACTTAAAGTGAAATAAGTATTAGGTCTTATAAGAAATCAATAATCAATGACAACTAGCTTTTTTATTTACTGTATGATTAATATTTAAATAAATGTAAAACTGCACAGTAGTGGTGGCAACTCTAATTGTGCTGTCAAGATGAATCGTTTTTCGGCAGCAGGTTGCAAAGATATTGTGTCTTTTGGCAGCCAGTTTAAGCCTTTCTGTGTGGTAAAGTCAAATAAGTATTAGGTCTTATAAGAAATTAATAATCAGTGATAACTACTGTAGCTTATCCATTAACATGTACTGCATGTAGGAAAGATGTCAAGATGAAATCATCTTTGGCAGCAAGATTTGGCAACCAGTTCACGTTTTACTCTGTAGTATAATTTATAATTATGAAATAAGCTTAAATGTATATAGTTATATACAGTATGAATGAATTATACTTTTTATACATGTGTATATAATCCTTATTTCTCAAATAAAATACTGAAAGCTTGGTGGGGACATTTGTTCCCCACTGTTGTCGTTTCTCTTTTTATTTATTAAAGTAATGGTCAATCAAAATTAACAAGCAATAGGGAATTATGTATAAACTATAAGAAAGATGTCAGTGTCACACTATTTTGAGTATTTTGTAAAATTTACATATATAAACTTATATTCATTATTGTATATTTTATACAATAATGGTTTGAAATCGAGCTTCCAACACCGTCGATCTGCAACAGAAACAGCTGCTCCGCCACATTATTATTTTTCGTTTATTATGTATTCATGTGTATTATTATCCAAGTAAAAACTTCAGAGGAAGTTTAGTTCTTCCCTTACCTTAGCTTTTAATATTTGACACGAAGCCTCTTCACTTGCCACAACTCCACGCAGGCTTTCGATCACTTCATCCACGTAAAACCGCAAGAAAAAGGAATGTTTCTTTTCACCGATAATTTCTTAAGATGTAACGTTCCATAAATATCCAGCCGTTCGCAGTTTTATGGTCCAAAGTTTGTGGTTCTGATCTTTTTTAATACAAATGATTGCAATGGTTATTGAAACAGGCCCTGTTGACAAAAAATACCGCTCTGCGCCAAATTTATCGAATATGCCGTGCCAGGACCGTGCATAGGTCTGGGTCTACTTAGTTGTTGGACCCAGGCATTAAAGTACCTGTGAGGGAAAACAAGTAATTTTAAGTTTTTAAAAAATAGTTCCAACGATGTGTTACACAAGTGATAGATTTCAGCTTACGGTCGACGGCCTAGGGCAAGAGGTGCAAAGTATGGCACAGGGCCCATCAACAGTTCGTCTTCCCGGTCACAGGGGGCCTGCACAAACAGTTTGCCACCAGAAAAATAACTGTGATAGACTCGAAAGTCATGCATGCAGGGGGACCATGGCAGGAGGTTAAGAAAACGAGAAACCGTGACTGGAAGTAGGAAAATGAAGTGTAATAAAGGAAAAAATGAGAGGAAAGGGGGAAGGGAAAGAAAAAAAAAATTAACTTTGCACACCATGACCAAGTTTGCCACAGTCCCCGTGCATACCTTGCAAGTCTGGTGGCCACACAAATTGTCAAGATGAACACCATGTGGGTATGGTGACAATGCAACTGCGGGCCTATGCTGAATAAAACCATCCGGTGTTAGCCAGAATTATTAAAAAAGGCTCCCCTTGGCAAGAACGGGTTACATGTACTAACTATGCCTTTGCATCATGATTGTCTTGTGGCTTTTTTCATTTTGTAGTTGCTGCACTTGCCCAGCGATGAATCAGTGCATATTGATTTATCAACAAACCTGACACCCTACCTATTGGAGGCTGGTGTTGATTTGGTACAAGACCTTCTTATCTTCAATGTACTTGAGAAAAGAAAACTGGAGCTTGATGACATATCAAATGGTGTGTTACAGTAAACAGAGTGGTCATGGGTAGCTTGGGTTGGTTTCTTAATTAAGAAAAAACATTTTTTACCAGTATGTTGCTACTGTACAGTCATCAGATTAAACCACATTTTTACTGCTCTCGACAGGTTTACAGGCTGTGGGGTTGAAGTCATTTATCATTTATCTAATCATTATATCAGATTTCAACCACTTTTAATTTCCTGCCATTTGACAGGTCTGCAATTTCTCCTGATCCTCGAAGGTAGTGAAATCATTCACATTTAAATCATTGCCAAAAAATATGAACTGTTAATTTTAGAAATCAATGATGCGAAGACCGAATTATTGTTAAGGCAGACATACAAACCGAAATATTTAGTTTTGAGTACTGCCGAAATTATTGGACGTAGTTTCTCACGTTTCCAGCGAAGGCCCTTGGAACATCGTTTCTCTCTGAGGAAGGCCCTTCGCTCGAAACGTTAGAAACTAACGTTCAATATAATAATAATAATTCAATAATCGGCAGTACTCAAACCTTACTCAAACCTTGTTTCGATTTGTATTTCAACACTGCCTACGCAGCACACTACTTTTATTTAACAGATATACTCTGCCAGTGTAAATCTCTCATATTTATATGTTTCTTTCTTTCAACTACAGCATTACAGTATATTGCAACAGCCAATGGGGTATACACTTTAGCTAGTATTTTAACGTTTATGTAATATACCTTGTCAAGCTTGTGCCTGATCAGTTTAATTAATATCAGCCACAACATGCTGTGCCCTTGGGGCTTGAGACACTTGATAATTATGACGCATACCATAATCCCTATGTTGAATACCATAGATTAGAATAACTGAAACGGTTTCATGCATCAACCAATGAGACTTGAGAATTAGGAAAGGGTTTCCATGTTTAACCAATCAGATCGTAATCATGTTAAGCACATGATGAGTTCGATGTTTGAAAGGCGGTTTTAAACGTCGAACTTATCATGTGCCGAACCTAGTACATTTGACCGAGAAAAACTAACGACTATGGCTGAATTTAAAAAAGATCTGAAAACTACCAATTAAATTAGGTTCGACGTTTGCAACCAACGGCAAACTTTGTCGAACTTAATGTGTATTAGGTTCGGCACATGATATAAAGTTCGACGTTTATGCGGTCTACACTGTCATTCCGAGTGAAGAATGAAATGCGAGAACGTTTTTGCGGATACTGGTTGCTAAACCATAATCCGCTATGTCATGAGCGCGGTTGTGTGTGTGTGTGTGTGTGTGTGTGTGTGTGTGTGTGTGTGTGTGTGTGTGTGTGTGTGTGTGTGTGTGTGAATGTTTTCGTCAATCACGTGATCAACGCAGACCAATAGCAATAGTCCGAATCAGCATACTTCAGAGTCTTATTTATATGTCAGAAGGGTTTACGTGAACACGAACAACGAATGGGAGATAAATGTTGAGTTTTGTTTCAGGTAATGAACATTTGCACGCAGTCACAAGACGCCAAGAAATATGATGACAAGTCGACAGCTCACAGTGGGCTACTGGTCTGTCGGTATAAATTTGAACGTTTTTGAGAATTTTGTCTGGTTTCGAAACAATATGTATTTCAGCATTTTAATACATTTTTATGCATGCATGTATGTATGTGTATGTATGTATGTACTGTTGTTTTATACTATAAATACAAGCGCGCGGTGACTGCACATTTACATGCCATACTTTCTCGTGTTCAGCATCACGTAATAAAACCATACAAGGTGTTACTATAACAAGTGAAGTGCTGCCTCAAATGGCAGGAATTTCCTGATTTATAGTTTCTGATGTTTTACGAAATTGCCCCAAAAAATCCCTAGGCTGATATTATTAATTGCAACAGACACCAGAGTATTTACAGATCTGCTGTATTTTTAATTTTCTAATTATAAGATATAAAATTACATATTTATACTAAAACTTATTTCTTGATATAATTGGCAAGGGTTTTGAAAGGATATACAAGGCTTATACACTATTATAGTATAGAAATAATAAATAACCATGCCTCTTGCTCTGGGCAAGCTGTAAATGCAATTCAAAGTGTCTCGTGTTATGACAAATCTACAGCTGAAAAATTATACAGCAATATACCATCGAGTACATCAGACTATTTTGCAGAATTTTTATAAGTAAAATAATTATGTTCGAAGATGTGGGCTAGCATTTTGGAGTTGCCCATTGTTTATAATCTCTGACTTTTGTTAGTCCTTGGTAACAATCCATTACTTTCAAGATGTCTGCACACATTTTCCAAATGGATGTGGCATACCATATAAATCTCTTGAATGAGAGTCAAAAATTTTGAAGTTTCCTTCAGAAGTCCTGAAAATTGCAACCGTGTTGCAATCAATAGTCAATAGGCAATGTTGATAACTTAAATGAGAATCTAAAAACAGATTATTTAAAGCATTTTCCAAAGAATAATATGGTAGATTGTTAGTTGCCATAAACAAATCACCAGCAAATGGGTCACTGTATTGCAAGTAACACACTTTATTAGAAACTGCAACCATTTCTGGCACGTCAGTTAGAAGCAAGAATGTTTTATTAATAGAATTGCTTATACAAGTATAAAGGCTGTTTCCAGCACACAATATGTCATTCAAGCATGATGAATCCCATGCATTGATATTAATTGTTATTTGACTATGTATTACTGCAGTCAAAGACATGGCTACACATTGTTTACCAGCATTTTGTCTAAACTTTTTTATATTACCTTGGCTAAAATCAGCACATATTGTTTTAGTAGGGTCAACCAAATCATATACTGTTGGTCCAGGATTTTCTTCGACATCATTTGCCATTCTCAACAACAATGGAACATACACATTGTAGCATGACATTTCAGTGAAGGCTAACACAATCACTTGACTTAAGCATTTATATTGTTCTACCAACCGCTTTGTTGGCAAATATAATACACCCAGACAAAATATTCGTATCAATATTAATAATACCAGTACTGTTACTACCAGCTGAAATAACATCAACATTATAGCACAAAAGTCACCTTCATGTCGAGTTGAATACTCTTTGACTCTTACATTGTGTGCACCAATTTGGGCACGATATTGCTCAATTGTTATACCCATTTACTGAATTAGTTACGTAAAGATTTAAAAGTCTTACCTCTACAAATATTTCTTTTTTCCACAAGCACTGCAGCTTGGTTCAGTAAGAGTACGTTTACGTTTGTCAACAGTCAACAGGCACAAATTATGCCTTCGTTTGCATAGTTTTCAGCGAGCACTACGACTTCGCTAAGTTTGATTTTAACGAGCACAATGGCTTCGTTTATATTTTTGACGAGCACAATGGCTTCGTTTATATTTTTGACGAGCACAATGGCTTCGTTTGATTTGATTTGCGTGATACACACACGCAGATAGTGTCTGATCAGAATGATGATCAGCGCGAACACAATGGCTCCTGTGAGAAGCAATAAACTCACACCAATATACACCTAAAAATAGAAGAAAACAACCGTAGAATCACTTACCAAAATATAGAATTTTTTAAAAACCTGAAAATAGATACCTTACCTCGAAAAGACGATGTTTCCTCACCGAAATTGACCAACACAAGACACGCTCAAAGATAGACTTCGAATGCTTTACATGTATAATATACCTCATGGCATTGCCAGTTCAGAACTTCATCGCCGTCGTGGTGTTGACGAATTCAATGTAAATTGATTCCGATACATTCCGACAAACGAAGATCCACCTGGCGTATGTATCTAAGTCACGATAAACTCTACACGTCACAAAACGTCATAAAAAAGTCAACAGATAAACATCCCTCGCAAAATCGAGATTTCGTTGACTATACATAACTCGGCAAAGAGGTCTGGACACGAGACACAGGCAACCCATGTCAAGATTAGTGAGCTGCCTCGCTACGCTCGGCAGCAATTATTCTGAAATGCATTTCGACTTTGTCGCCTAAACGACAAGCTTTCCAAGGACGAAGAAACAGTGTGAGCGCTTGTTTGGCTTAGGATTAAAGATCTTTCTGAAATCTGAATGCCCTTTTAACTATTAATTTGAAGTGTTTACGTGTTAGGCGCTCGGCCAAGATGTTTTAGCTATAGGTTTACACGCAGAAATCCACCGTGCTTCGCACTGTTTATGTTTATGTTACATGTAGACGTATTCAATACTTATTCAAAAAACGCGTTGAACATTGATTTATTGAGACGCATCAATGCATATATTACCAGAGTCTAAAACAGACATATGAAACGTAAAAATATCATATTCTTTAACAATGCGAGTAGCGTCCGCGTTTCCTGTTTTTGCCGATTTACCTACTCTTACCGTGTGTTCAAACATTTTAGTATAGGGGATTGGGGTTAATCGTTAGAAATTAACGATTATTGTTATTTCTATAGGTGAGACGTAAGAGTACATGTTGAAGGGTGTAGTCAATTTATAACGTTATGATAAGCGCTGGGCCGAGATGTTTAACTATAATTCACAAGCAGAAATTTTCAGGCTGTTCTTTGCGCCGGCTCTAATGCTTTAATTCGAATATACGTGTGGCATGATCACACGCTTATTGTGTTGAGTTCTAACATTACACTCAAGCGAAATTAAAGCGATATAAGTATCATATTTTTTAATGCAATTATGGGGACCGAGTTTCATGTTTTAACTCATGTTTCAAGTGTACTGTTGACATGTTAGGCCCTTGGCCAAGATGTCTTAGCTATATGTCTGATTGTCTGTATATATATACGCAGAAAGAAATCAACTGTACTTGGTACTGCCTGAGTTACAGGTCGGCGTATAAAATACTTATTCAAAAAGTGCGTTGATTATTGTTGAGACAAATCAATTCAATCATGTGTTACCAGAGTCTAACGTAGTAAAGATTAGAACGAAAGCGATATATTATCACATTCTTTTAACAATGCGATTAGCGATCGGGTTTCCTGTTTTTTCCAATTTACCTATAAAATTGTCATTTTAAGATTAGAGTTAAGATTAGGGTTGGGGCAGGGCTTGGGTTAGGGATTGGGTTGGACTTTAAGTAAGGGCAAGAATTAAGCAATATTGTTAAGTGATTAAGGGCATTTAAAAACTAATAATTATTGTAGATTCTAGATGATACGTCATGAGAGCATATGCTGATATGTCGCAAGGTTATCAAGCATTTTCAGTATGTTTTAGTGAACACTTTACGTTGTTCAATCATTATCTGTAGGCCAAATAAATACCAGTATCCGCATGTACGCATTGCGTACCTATTTTTTGTAAGGTCAACTGATTGAAGCTTGATAGATCGATATAAAGCAAAGGCGGTTTCTGACGCAAACGGAAACCACCTTGGTATTTGAGTGGTTCATTTCACTATGAGATAGTAGTGACAGACAACTAACAGATTTTTAAGGTTGAATGTTTTGTAATGTTTTGTAGCTCCCTGTATTAAAATGAATGCTCGCGCAAACATCGGGGATGTAAAGCAAATTTTGATTAATGTACCGCCAAAACAATAACGTTTGAATATAGTGCACGCACTGTAATGCATTATGCTAACAGGCATTGCAGTGTATGCGCTATTAAGAAAATACGATTTTTTTATTCGTTTTGCGATTGATAAAGTACAATTTATTAAAATATCGTTATAAAGCACCTGAATTTTCTTCGAGATTATCTATACATATTCATTGGAGCCTGTTATCTCTCGACTGTAAATATGGGATACTGTATAAGTCCCTTATGTATTCGCGCGCTAATTACGATCTTGACGCGAAACGCAATTGACCGAACAAAAACTGATTCGCAAAATAGACAGACATTCCTATTATACAACATAATGAAATGAAATAATATTACCTTGGTGGAACGATGCAGTGAGAATCTCTGAATCCTGGTTATCAACACTGTTTAGATCCATAAGGCATGATTAAGAATTAAATAATCAATGCGTTGTATTCCCACATGTGACCATACAGTAATGTGAGCGAACCACCGTTAATACTACGAAAGAACAGATGCTGTGCAAACATATTTTTAATAAGTTTTACATAGGATTTTGTCGTTGTGAAATCGCCCATAATCCATATATTTGTAGCCAGTGCGCAAAGCAGACGAAATCGCTACAGCACTACTTCTTACTGTAGCCCAAGTGTTGGAAATATGAGCAGCATGATTGTGATTATCCTCCCTTTGTCTTATTGGATTATTTACGAAACAGAATTTGAAACCGTTTCGCAAGGAGACGAATAAGACTTTGTTATTTATTGTCTTGAGTACTGCAAATTTTCCTGTACCACAATTCTGATCTAGCATGTTTCTTAGGGACATAAATGTGACAGTATCAAAGTATATTTCGTGGCTGGCGAAAATAAAGGTGGCATCAATACGCGTAGGTGCGCGTTATGAGTTTGGGTCTCGGTGCAAGTCCTCCCATGCAACCAGTCAAAGTCGTCCATCGACTATTACTGGAGTCCTAATGCGGTGGGAGGCTGGCGTCATAACTACGTTGATTCAATCCGTGGGATGGGTGTCGGCTATGGGCGCAATTTTTGTTTTATAATCGTATTGCCTTTCCTTGGCTTTGTATTTAAAACTAATTTCAAATTCTTCTGTAATTCTTTTTTGCTCGTTCCACATAGTATTATTTGCTTTTGACATTGTCTGTTTGTGCCATCAAACATGAACAAATTGGTTGTCAGTATATCTTTACTACAAATCTGCATCTTATATATTAGTTATTGCTTAAAATTATATTTATTAGCTATATATGCTATATATATATATATATATATATATATATATATATATACACACTCCTGTGTGTTACTTTAGTTTACATTAGTTATACTTACAACAGGTTGAGATGGTTGGTACACATTTAACAAAATACACCGTCCTCTATTTCTGCTATATTTATACATTTTGAATGTATAAACACATTTGGGAAAGAAAGCAGTTAAATATCTGTGACTGGTTGAAAGTGTTCGTGTAAATTGGATAAATACACGCAGCTAGTTGTTCTTCCAGAACGCGGATGGTGCGGAGTCCATTGTTTTTTCTTTCCGACCATGTGATAGACATAAACAGTGGTTTTGAGAAGTTCTGCAGTTGCAAATATCTCAATCTCAGTTGCCCAGACCCCAAGATTTTTCATATATGATTCTTTTAAATAGACTTCCAACATTTTTCCAACCACTTTTCTGCCAACCTTCTCCCATTCTTTCTCCATATAATTAACTAGCAGATGGCCCACTTTCTCATGTTGATTGGTACAACCCGTGATCCAGTAGGAAATTGAACTGAAGTAGCAATTACCGTCGGGGGCAATGGGAACATTCCTTAATGGTGGGCTTGTTGGCGTCATCTTCTTTTTCTTTGACGATGCGAACTGCTGTACCAGTTCCAATCCAAGCTGCGTGCATTTCTCCCTTTGCCAAAACCCGTCAACAGGCAAAAAGTTTCGAAGCGGTGTGTTGTACATTGAATAGATTATCTCGCAAGATGTCGTCACATATATGATGTCACAATTTATTCCCGCAAGTTTTATTTGTTAAGCTTCGGCACATCTAAGACTGATACAAACATGAATAAGAAATAATTTACGTTACACTGGGGGTGGGCCCTTACTGTACCTCTGAGGATAACAGTTAAGGATAACAGAGTGGAGTGGAGTGGAGTGGAGTGGAGTTTATAGTTTAGTTTATAGTTTAGTTTATAGTTTAGTTAATAGTTTAGTTTATAGTTTAGTTTATAGTTTAGTTTATAGTTTAGTTTATAGTTTAGTTTATAGTTTAGTTTATAGTTTAGTTTATAGTTTAGTTTATAGTTTAGTTTATAGTTTAGTTTATAGTTTAGTTTAGTTTAGTTTAGTTTACACAACAAATTGCGCATCACGAACACGGTGTGGTGACAGGGCAACTACAACAGCTTGGCCTGTTACTGCAGTTCATTTTAAAATTATGTTCATCCCCCCTACAAAATTTTGCCCATACACAGTATGAGTTTATAACTATTGAGCATATATTTTAACGCATCCCCATGTTTTCTCTAACATTTTCCAATTGAGCGGTGATCCTGACATAAAGTCTTACCTATTTCTCTCATTTTTTTACAAGGTTCTGTTCTTATTTCTGACTCCGTCGACACATCTCTCTTCCTGTATTTTTTTCTGGCGTGCTGTTAAAGTAACAACAGAACGATAATGTCATCTTTAGCTGTTTTCGTATTAGTATAGAGGTCTTAACATTTCTTTCGTGTACAAATTTAACATATCAAGAACCCCTATCTTGATAAAAGAGCTTGGCCTGAAACGTTGTAAAGTTTAAGAAACCTCGTCATCGTGCTTTATCATTTCCTATTGACGCTCTCCTTCGCCTTCGGCTCGCGTCTATATATATATAAAATGATAAAGCACTCTGAGTCGGTTTTTAAATATTATGTATATATATAGATATATCTATATATATATATATATATATATATATATATATATATATATATATATATTCGCTATGCGTGTTTTCATTGGCTGTTGGCCATGATTAGAGGACAGACAACAAGGGCACGTCAGATCACGTCAGCTGACTTGCTAGAGTTTCAATAAAGGCCTTTCAAATTTTTGTATGTATAAAACTAATAGATCTCAGATCTCAACGCTATCAGATAACTTTGATTAATTTTTTCATATATGGACAGTTCTACGTTGTGACGTCATCAGTGCATCTATAACTAAACAGACAACTGCAAAATGGAATCTATTTGTTAAATATATAAGAAAATTTAGAAAACGCACGTGGTGATTGACTGAAAGTCATGTTTGTATAACTGTATGTAAACATGGAAAAAATGTCCACGGCATCCAATAAGCCATTATTCGCCATGAACGCTGCATCATATACAATCCAGTACGCCACTATGCGCCATTCAATACGCCATTTTGAACAGTAAGGAGAATTTATACTTTGATGATATGATTATTTTTACGTTAAACCTATTTTCGATGAGTTATTCTATAAAAGAAATAGAAAACATTTTCCATGTTTACATACAGTTATAGAAACACGAGCGGAAGTTTGGGATGGGAGAACTTGAAATTGCGCGGAAACACTCGCCACTTCAAACTTCCACTTATGTTTCTATGACTGTATGTAAACATGGAAAATGTTTCTATTGCTAAATTTTATTTTATTATAAATCAATATGGGTGTTTGTAAGGTTTTCCAAGAGTGCTCAATACTTATACGTAGAGCAGATAGTTAACTTTGAGAATAGTTGCTACTCAGAGTTTCACGGCTCTTGCGATCTTCAGGCAATATTGTAATCTTTTATAATCGCAAGAGGCGTGAAACTCTGAGTAGCAACTATTCTCAAAGTTAACTATATATATATATATATATATGGCCTATATCTAGGCCTATAAAAAGTTTAAAAACATTAAAAAATGCTAAAATTTTACTAAATTTTCGACCACCGTCTGTGATCTTCTTCAGAGTATACACGAATTAGAATATGCTATCACTATTTATTTCAATTTGCCAATCTCCAGGGAATTAATTAATGGCAAATATGCCAGTGGAAATGCCTGACTTCATTAACAGTGTTCTTATCAACAAACGTGTTATGTTCTAAAATGTCCACGTAGGCAGGATGAATATCGTGATCCATTGTTTCGGCGTGTTGTTTTATCGCCAATTCGTTCTTTGCTCTCGTTCCGGGTTTGTGCTCAGCCCCCGGGGAATTCCATGACCGCTTACTCTCTCCGACATAAGTGAAAGGACACGATTTGCATTTAACTTTGTAAACAATCCCTCTCCATTACGACGTTGTTGGTCGATCTTTTGGTTTTCTAAAAATATCACCCAAGGTCAGGATGGTTTAAAAGCTGTTTTTATATTTGCATTGTTCAAAGTTCGTCGAATCTGTTCCGAGACACCTCTAACATACAGGATGACGGCGAAACCTTTCGGGTCTTGTGCTTGCAAACTAGGTCTATTCGGGGGCAATGCACATGCATTGTCGATGAATTCTGTTTTATATCCATTTATTGCCAGATCGTTGATCACTGGTTGTTTCTCACATTGTTGTAACTCTGTACTTGAAGGCAAGGAATTTGCTTTGTCCATGAGTGTTTTCACAACAGCTCGTTTGCTTTGCGATGGACTATGTGAGTAAAAATCGAGATATTTGTTCGTATGAGTGACTTTCCGGTACACGCTCATGACCTCCACCTAACCATCGTCACGAACAACGTTATTTGTGTCTAGGAAGGCTATGGACTGTTTATCACCAGACATCGTCGGTCTCTCCACTGTGAATTGAATGTGCGCATTAATTGAATTGAGGTGGTTGTGGGAGGTTTCGATGTCTCCGCTCTTCAAACACGCATTTGAGTCGTCCACATACCGTCTCCACCATTTAGGTCTCACTGGTGAAGTCACCAACGCTCGTTGCCCTACTTCCTCCATAACAAAGTCTGCAATAACAGCACTATACTGAATACTCGGTCAAGAATGCCAACGATTTTGCAAACTTTGTTAGTAAACAAAGGGTAGCTGTAGATGAACAAATTGTATCTTTTGATGTAATTTCTCTTTTCACATCAATACCTGTGGACATGCATGGCCATGGATATAGTGATACGAAAACTCGGCGCGACAGATAAATGGAAATCGACGACCAATTTGACTGATGACCAGGTGCTTGACTTACTGTCCTTGGTATTAAACCATAGTTATTTTACCTCTGAAGGAACATATTATCATCAGGTGTTCGGTTGTGGGATGGGATCACCTGTCAGTGCTGTTATTGCAGAATTTGTTATGGAGGAAGTAGAGCAACGAGCATTGGCGACTTCACCAGTGAGACCTAAATGGTGGCGACGGTATGTGGACGACTCAAATGCGTATTTGAAGAGCGGAGACATCGAAACCTTCCACAACCACCTCAATCCAATTCATGCGCACATTCAATTCACATTGGAGAGACCGACGATGTCTGGTGATAAACAGTCCATAGCCTCCCTAGACACAAATAACGTTGTTCGTGACGATGGTCAGGTGGAGGTGAGCGTGTACCGCAAAGTCACGGACACGAACGAATATCTTGATTTTGACTCACATAGTCCATCGCAAAGCAAACGAGCTGTTGTGAAAACACTCATGGACAGAGCAAATTCCTTGCCTTCAAGTACAGAATTACAACAAAGTGAGAAACAACGAGTGGTCAACGATCTGGAAATAAATGGATATAAAACAGAATTCATCGACAATGCATGTGCATTGCCCCCCGAATAGACCTAGTTTGCAAGCACAAGAAGACTCGAAAGGTTTCGCCGTCATCCCGTATGTTAGAGGTGTCTCGGAGCAGATTCGACGAACTTTGAACAATGCAAATATAAAAACAGCTTTTAAACCTGTCCTGACCTTGGGTGATATTTTTAGAAAACCAAAAGATCGACCAACAACGTCGCAATGGAGAGGGATTGTTTACAAAGTTAAATGCAAATCGTGTCCTTTAACTAATGTCGGAGAGAGTAAGCGGTCATGGAATTCCCCGGGGGGCTGAGCATAAACCCAGAACGACAGCAAAGAACGAATCGGCGATAAAACAACACGCCGAAACAATGGATCACGATATTCATCCTGCCTACGTGGACATTTTAGAACATAACATTGACTACATACTTTTGTTGATAAGAACACTGTTAATGAAAGTCAGACATTTCCACTGGCATATTTGCCGTTAATTAATTCCCTGGAGATTGGCAAATTGAAGTAAACAGTGATAGCGTATTCTAATTCGTGTATACTCTGAAGAAGATCACAGACGGTGGTCGAAAATTTAGTAAAATTTTAGCCTTTTTTTAATGTTTTTAAACTTTTAAAGATCAGTTTCAAACCTCCTTTTACGAACATATGCATATGTATATATGATATATTATCTATTTATACGCAGTCTGATGTGCATTGCGCAGATTAACTGGTGAAAATTGCGATCAAAAGTGCAGTGTCTGGCCACCATCAGCAACTGCGGACAGCTGTTTCGTCCTCTTTGGACTCGTTAGCACAGTGTAGCTGATGGTGGCCAGACACTGCATTTATTATCATTATTTTCACCAGTTAATCTGCACAATGCAGAGTGCGAGTAAATAGACAATATATCATTTTTGAGCATGTGTATTAGCAGTGTGGTATATCCCACATCCGTCTCTTGATTGTGATGTTTATATATACCTTTTGGATGTGCTGGCTCACCATCAGCTACACTGTGCTGACGAGTCCCCGACTGCCATTTAATAAAAAAGTGACGTAAAACATGGCGGCAATGGGGAATTTTTAGACGTCAGTTTTAGGCCCCTACGCGGTGATCTTGGATGTCAGTCTTAGTCTTTTGTCTCGTAGCCCAACCACCGGCAGCCCAAACGTACAGTGTTGTCATTTGCTTTGGGGGAGGGGCTGCGTATGTTGTTTTTAATTTGTTTCTGTTTCTGTTTAGTTGTATTTGTTGATTGCTTGTGACTTTCCGAGTCGAGTTTGAACTATATATTTCGGCGAGTCACACTCATGGTTAATTAACCGCTTTATACCTGATGACTTTCGTAGCGAATACTTCAAACGGCCTTCACTTGAAGCTCCGTAAATACGGAAAAAAGCGCTCGATCTCGCCGAAATTGCCGTCAGTATACATTTATTAAGAACTTGCATGGCTTTCGGTTCATTGTTGTTTCGACCCAAACGTTCATCTTCGTAGCTCGAGAAACGTTTATACAAACTGATGTGACACCGGCCGTTCGGAGCACGGATATGGCGAGAGCTTTTGTGAAGCCAAAGTCTGTTTGTATATAAACGTTTCAGTCCAGTTGCAAAGAAGATGAAAGAGCAATGAACGGAAAGCCAAGTTCTTGACCAATGTACTGATGGAAATCTTCGAGATCGAGCGTTTTTTGTGTATTTTACGGAGATTTAAATGAGGGTCGTCTGAAGTATTCTCTATATGAAAGTTATCAGCCTTTCCTTATTTTAGTATAAAGAGGTTATAATTGACCGTGAGTGGAACTCGTCGAAAAGTAGTTGAAACTCGACTCGGAAGTCATAAAGACGCAAGCATCAACAAATAGAAATTATGTAGAAACAAGTTAAGAACATTTATTTCAAATTTCTGTGTGTCTTGCTATATATTTCATGCATTTTATAGTGATATTATTATGGCCGCGAGAAAGAAGACTAAGACTGACATCCAAGATGACCGCGTAGGGACTGAAACTGACGTCCAAAAATTCCCCATGTCCGCCATTTTTTGCCTCACTTTTTCGTCCAATGGTTGACTGGAGTCAGCCTTCCAGGTATATATAGAGTTCACTGGTCACAAGAGGACGGCACAGTTGCTGATGGTGGCCAGACACTGCACTTATGATCGTCATTTTCACCAGTTAATCTGCGCAATGCAGACTGCGCGTGTAAATAGACAATATATCATTTTTGAGCATGTGTATTAGCAGTGTGGTATATCCCGCATCATCCGTCTCTTGATTGTGATGTTTATATATAACAGTTTGAATCCTAAACTGTAGTCGTTGCTACTCTGAGTTTCACGCCTCACGTCTTGAGACGATCTTCAGAGTAGCAACAACTACATTTTAGCATTCAAACTGTTATTTCGCTCTACCAAACTCCTGGTAATGAGCACTCTTCAATCTACTACAAACGTAACACATTGGTATAATATATATATATATATATATATATATATATACTGCATATCGGCTCGCTTCAGTTTTTCGCTGCGTCGATTTTTCTTTAAGCTTCAAATGTATTTCGTCGGAATTCGGTAGTATTGGAGTACTTTTCATTGCGAAAGGATTTCAGGTGGTTTCTGTACTGTAATTTATTCGATGTAATCCCGATGCATTGTTTGGACTATGTATTGTCTGATCGGCTTTGTATATAATTTTGAAGCTAAACACTTTCCAGGTATCGGGCATTCCTCCTTCTTCCGGCACTGAGTTATATTTCATAATAATAATAATAATAAAGTGTGTTTAATAACAACATTATTCGCGCTAAAATATAGCGAATTACAAATGTGTTTACAGTGTTTATAGGTTAAAAGAAGATTATACATAAGTTCCAATACTTAAAAAAAACCCAAAAAAAAACAACCCAAAAAACAAACAAATTAGAAGCTCAAAATGCTGGGACCGGTTTACAATCATTGATAAAAAGAAACTAAACTAGATTTACAGATATACCAGTGTAAAATTGAAATACATGCCACTACTTAGATTTGTTATTAAACAATTTAATGGTACTTGGAAAAAAACTTCGGCGGAGTCTTTCAGTTCTGCAACGGGGTAATGTTAATAAATTAGGATTTCTTAAACTATACCCATGAGCATCCGCCCTAGTTTTTGGTAAATGCCTGGAAAGAGGACCACTAATAGCTATTTTATTAAAGGTTTTTAGGCATAACTCGTCTCTTCTTTCTTTCAAAGTTGAACAGTTCAAATTCTTTAAAGCATCCCCATAATGCAAACCAGGTAGGATAATCCTGAAAGCACGTTTCTGGACACGTTCAACCTCTTCAGATAGGTACTCAGGAATGGAATGGTGCCATACTACGCAACAATATTCCAAGACAGATCGTACGATAGCATGATAAATAACAAGAAGGTCTTGAGCAGGGAGTCCACCGCGACGCAAAACTCGTAATATATGTAGACGTTTTGAAGCCTTAGAAACAATAGCATTTATTTGTTCATTCCATTTCAGGTCTTTTTGTATTATCACTCCGAGCACTTTATGGGAGGTAACAACTAACAGTTCTTTACCATCAATCTGCAGCGGTTGTAAGAGTGGTTTCTCTCTAAGGAAACACACTCGTAGTTCCTTGCACTTTTTTCCATTAAGTTTCATCAAATTAGATAAAGACCAGGAATTGATATCATCAAGGCAAGATTGAGAAATGGAAATATCGTTTCTAAAAAGCTCCTCAGATGCTGATACATCGTCCACATATTTCCAAGACACCACCTCTTGTGAAGGAATTCTTAAATCGTTTATCATTATCAGGAATCTAAGGTATTAATCAAATACTGTTTAAGATCTTGATGCTCCTGGGCAGTTCGACCCGGTGGGTGGTAGACCACACAAACAGCGAAACCAGATAACGGTCTAGGGAGACGAGTGGGTCGCAACCAGAGCCATAAACACTCAAAATTGGGTTTCTCTAAGTCATCTGCGTTTCACTGGTATATCCTCTCTCAAGTAAACACAGACACCACCTCCTCTGCCAAGCACTCGATCTTTACGGAATATGTTAAAACCATTAATTGATACTAAACTATCATCGATTTGATCATATAACCATGACTCGGTAATTGCTACCACATCAACTGGTGTTGTAGCTAATATCGCTGATAATTCATCTAATTTGGGAAAAATGGACCGAGCATTTGACAAATAAAAACTTGGTAGTTTAGACTGATGGTCATGTTGAATATTATTATGTGTGTTATGAACTGTAATGGGGATAAGTACACGGTTTGAAAATAACACAGGGGAGTTACCAATCTTGTATTGTTTACGATCAGTCGTCCTAATCGGAATCGCCTCGGTGCACACATTTGGCTGATAAACATTTTGGTAATTTGCATTACAGCTAGGGGCGACTAAAATACAGTTTTGAAAGTTAGCTCTTCTCGGCCGAAAACCAGTAAACTTTAAACCAGTGTTTATTCGTTTTTGTTTGGGAGAGGATTCGGGTGCTGTGACTTTGGATGACAGATTTTATGTTTGACTTACTTTCACACTGTTCCTATTAAATATTTGTGGTGCTTGTTGGTCCGGTTGTGGAAAGTGTTTATCGATGAGCTCAAAACGTACGTCCTACGTTAGTTTTCACGCTTTTGCTGTCAGGGTTTTCGTCGTTCTGGTATGACAAGTTCCACAAAAAAAATTATAAGAATTAACAGCGTAAAAGCAAATTACCGTTGCATGCATGCCAAACATGAAATCTGTCATTTAGGGTCTCCATACCTCAATCTTCTTCCATGAAATAATACGAATTACTTTCCAACACAGAACTGACAAATGTAACTGCCGGAAGAAGGAATATCCGATACCTGCATGGAAACTGCGTATAGCCTTAAACATCATAATATAAAAAGCCGAGATAACCACCACTGATACGGAAATTAAACCCAATACATCGGGATGACATCGAACAAATTTGTACGATACAGAAACCAGCTGAAATCTTTTCGTGATGAAAAGTACTCCAATGCACCAAATTGTCGAAATACATTTGGAGTTTAAAGAAAAACCGACGCAGCTTAAAATAGTCAATTATTAAACAAACGAGAGTGGAAGAAAGCGATGCAACCTCTGCCTGGAATGCTATATGCCTCTTAAAAGCAAGAAAAGAAAACCTCCTAAAAAAGCGAGCCGACACACGCTAAATATAAGAAATAATAAATGAATTGTTGGCAGCAAATGTTGGTAGAGCGTGAATAAATTATTGTTTCCCTTAAATTTTTCTATCTTTCTCTTTTATGGCGTCATCAAACGAATCGAGATGCCATCAGTTGCCTGATAACTGGCTAACCGCGTGAAACTCAGAGTATTAACGACGAACAAATTTTTAGTTAAAACAATTATTTATATATCTAAATAAATAACAAAATTTTCAAAATATATGTATGGGTACATACCTAATTTGACCACTTTCTGTTCATCGTTACCACCACCATCATAGCCATCGTCACCATTATGATCATCATCAGATGATGATGATGATGATTTGGAGAACAATAAGAGACACCTTTTCCTTCTTGCTTTTTTGGTCACTGTCAAAGATTAAACAAATAACATTTGTGGTAACCTGCCGAGATTTTTATCAACGAAATACCGACGTTTCGAGTGGAGTCCTCCATCAGAATAAGTTGCTATTTTTACAACGTTTTTTCGATTGTTAACCAGACTGCGGAGGCCGGAGAACTAATCAGGGTCGGCTTCACCCTCAGGCTCAAGGGGAAAGCAATGGGAGTAAAGCGGTAGAAACAGAAACTTAAAAAGTTTCTAGAAAAAAAAGTTATTAGACGTGCTTCGGGTCCGACAAAAATGTGTCGTGTAATTGAAGCAGGCCATTTTAAGGCCGTAACAAAAACGCGTGTCGTGTAAATTGGGGCAGTATCAGTAAGGACGACATTATAAGTCAGAGACTAAAAAATTATTTTTTTTGCAAGAATAATTCTTTTGTTTAAAGGACGTCGTCGTTCAGGTTGACGTCGCAGACCTTAAAGTCCCTAAAAGCTAGGATATACATACATTTTACAATTTAAAAGAGTTTTGGTTAACTGACTATTATATTTCATATTTGAAGCTAGTTTAACGACTTCCAAGAGGCCCCAGTACTGCTAGAATGATCGTGTCTGCATTCGAGTCAATCTTGAGCAGCAGTTTTCATCTTTTGTTGAGTTGCACGCCGTGCTGAAGACGTGAAATGCTCTAAATGCATGGCGTTGTATAAAGAACGAGGACGGTATTGATATTACTGGGATTAAATTCATTAAAAACTAGTCGCACATTGTGGCACGACGTCCCCACTTTTATGGCACTGAAAGACGTTTGTATTCGAAAGTTTCTCGAAAAGATTCTCTACTAGAATTTAACGAAATCCACGAGAAACATTATTTCGGATATCTTCCTTCTATCAGAAGAGAGAAATGTGTGTGAAAGAAAGTGCAGAACGCTGAAAACATTTGCTAAGGATTTCGCATCAAAAATTACTGTGGAATCTAGTTGAACGGAAACATATACCCGTTGGCCAGCCGGCGTAGCGTGACCACTCTGGGGGGAGTGTACCTCTATTGCTTCCTCGTGTTACCGACCAACTCAATTTTACGAGCAATTTACCGACTAATTTTTCATCAATTTACAGACAAATCACGTTTCCCCCTACAAAATATTTGTTTTACCGACCAGTTTTCGGAAAAGTGCGTGTCAGAGGACTGTGGCGGGGGGTAGGGGTGGGTGAGGGGGGTGGTTGCGTACTTTCAAATTTAGAGTTCCACTTTTTTCTACGCCACATATTTATTTTCATGGATAACCGAAAGAACATATACGAAATACCATTAATTATTTGTGCATTTTGAGATATCAACTTTCGAAGTTTCAATGAACTAGTCAGCAGGTATATATTCCCGTTCAACGACATTTGACAGTTTGTTTTGAATCTTTGGTAAATATTTTCTACGTTTTTCACTTTCTTTCACACACATTTCTCTCCACCGATAGAAAGAAGATATCTGAAATAATGTTCCTCGTAAATTTCGTCAAATTCTACAGGATGTATTTCAAGAAGCTTTCGAATACAGATGTCTTCCAGTGCCATATTCAAGCGTACCAAAATGGAGGGTGCGTAACTAACTAATAACCAGTCCTTTGAATATATTTATCATTAAAACGATTAAACGTTAGTGCTGAATGTTTCAAGGAATATATGAGTAGTTCTAAAAAATTATTAGATGCTAGTACTGCTATTTCTAAGGATGATGTTACTAAATTTGAAGGAAGTTGAGAAAATATCACTCGATCTTTCTCTCTACTATATGCGGGTGGTCTTTTAAGTAAGAGAAAATATGCCCATATAAAGTCATCATTGAGTACCACCTGTATTGGTACCAAAACAACAAAGGGATATCTCAAAAGAAAGAGAATACAAATAGGTGGAGGAATACCACTACCTAAAGTTCTTTCCTACAAAGAACTTATTTCAAACGTAATGATATAGATGTAGGTGAGCTACTTTCTGTAAGGGACACACTATGCTGTGACTTACCTGTAGAAAAGAAGGTTGATGGGGTCTATAGGAATTTGGAAAACTTGCTTGTTTCTCTTGCAGAGTTTTACTTAACTGTAGATTCATACAGAAAGGATGAAGATAGATTGACATGGTTTGGGGGAGATAAGGGAGAATTTAAAGTTTCTGTTGGTTGTGATGGGGCCCCATTTGGTAAGTGAGATGAGTCGGTGTCGTGGTTTATCAGCTTCTTGAATGTTGGCCCCCGCGTTGCAAGCCCCAATGACAATTTTCTTTTATTTGGGGCAAATTGCAAGGAGACACATGAGGTTGTTGTCAAGTTTTCAAAACTCCTTAGTGAGCAGTGTGCTGCTATTGAAAAGAAGACCTATTCTATATGTGATGTAACAGTTAAATTAACTTTTGATTTAGTCCCTTCAGACATGAAATTTCTTGCTTTTATAAATGGTGAGCTTTCAAACTCTGCAAAATATTTTTCTAGTTTTGCAGATGTCTGCACCAGTGATCTTACGTGCTTAAAAGGTAAATTTGGCACAATGTCAGATTGTAAATGGAAACCTTGGCATTATGATGAAAGAGTAAAAAAAGCACAGAAGGTCTCTGCCTTTAAAGTAAAATTATCAAAGAATCTTTCAGATACAATAAAGAAAAATAAGATGACACAATTTTTTGCTAGCCAAAAGTCTCGGCAAGAGTTTGAACCCCTTATTGGTTCACTTTGTGACAGGCAGTTCTAGAGCCATTGCATCTAAAGAATAATGCTGTCCAAAAACTGCATAACTAAATGTTGAAGTTAGCCCTTGCTAAAAGCAACCTTCCAAACAACATTACTTCTATGGCAGAAATGCCGCAGTGCAGTGTCAAGAGGTATCTTGAATCTCCGGATGCTGAAGTTAAGGCAACGAGGCTTAAAAAGCAGTTAATTAAGTGGCTACTGGAAGACAAAACAAAGGATAAGGATTTTACTTATCGGTTTACTGGCAAAGATTCAAGGCTGATCTTGCATGGTTTCATGCATTTAATTAATGCTATCAGAGGCAACAGCACTGACCTTAAGTTAATCACTAAACTTTTGGTAATAGTCTTCACTGCTGTTAGGCTGAGAGATTCTCTCTCACTTTTCTCTATGTATCATTTCTCTGCAGAAAAATGTCAGAAACTATTCTCTTGCACCTCAGACTATTTGGTTGCTCTAACCCTTTTTGGTTATTCACCATCTCCTAGTGAATGGAGTATTGGTAGGGTGGCTGCTGTACATGCCCAGTGGATGTTCGAAAGGTACGGAACAGGGCTGGGAATTAACACCATGCAGGGACGAGAGGCTAAGCATGTCCACATTGCCAGTTATGCCAGGCACAGTCACATTAGAAATAGGTGGTTAATGATATTCAGGCATGATTACATTAGAAATATCTGGCTGCCACTCCAGCAACCATCACTCTTAGTATACCACCGTGCAAAGGAAAGTCTTGTTCCTGATAGAATTGAGGATAGTTTGCTTCATTGCTCTTCATGTGGTTTCTTAAAAAGTGGTTCATCTGATAAATGCTATTACTGTGGTCATGAAATTATGGCTGAAATTGTTAAGTCTGTTGCATCTTGTAAAGTAACTGCAAAGCTTTCATCCATTCTTTTGTAATGGAACTACCTTTGTTAATTAGATTTTATCTTGACTAACATTTATTAACATATTTATGAACTACTGTAGATATTTATAAAATAAAATATCTATGAAATATTTATAAAATAAAATATTTATGAAAACATGTATGCACATTTTATTCTGGTTGATGGCAGACAATCTTAGGGCGCTTCCATTTACACGGTCAGACCGATAAATTTTAAAATGAAATATGGCAGTTTTGAAGATCATGGCCAGTCGAACTAGACAACTAGGGTCTAAATACTAATGTAATTCACTTTGGCATTAAACCCGAATTTTATAGTCCGACTGGTCCCAATTCTCAAAATTACTGTGTTTCATTTTCAAATTGATTGGTCAGACCATGTAAATGGAAGCTCCCTTATTCTACATGTAAGTACCAATCTGGAAGCAAGAGTACACCCTTCAATTTTCAAAAATGAAAGGAATTCAAAATATATAAACCCCTATTTCCCAATATAATACACTTATCAATGTTAAACCACAGGGGGAGGTTGGACATATGTTGGGCATTTCATCATCGACTCCGTTCTCACCCTTCGGAATTAGATTGCCATTTTGTGTCTGAGGGTAAGGCCATTTGGACCACATAAGTTCTATAACCCATAATAAACATATACTCTTTATTGCTCGACGGTGGGATACTTGATTACATTTGACCAATTCGTATTGCCGCTGACCATGGGGCATTTGATAAGAAATTTGCATAAAAGATCAAATGCCCCACAATACATGATGGTACCAACACCCCCCTGGGGGATTAACATTGATAAGTGATTCCTCGCCACAGGGTTAAGTAATCTTCGAAGCTCTTTCAACGCTTTATTTAATTCATTCCCATCAACATCATCTGATTTTAGCTTTCTTTCTGCCACTGCAAAAGCTCCGAGCATGCTATTCACAAATTTATCCTTTTGGTCCGCCATATTGTATTCCTTTCATAACAATTTTCGAAGACCGCTGACCATCAAGGGTCACGGGGAACAGATGGCCAAGCATTGCCTTTCAATTTTCCCAGCGTGAGCTAACAGATTCATACACTGTATAGCTAAACATGCTTGTATATGCATTAACTAAAGCAAGGTGCTATTTATATATTGTATAAGATCAAAAGCAAATGCCTTACTCAGATAGCGAAACGTTGTGTCATATGAGAACACCTCACTTTCAGCATCACTTTCAGTTTCTGTTCCGGGGACCTGCACAAATAAAAAAAATTGAAAAGGGTATCATAAATTTTTAAGACGGTTTCTGCTATGATGCACGGACGTGGTTTTTATCAAACAACTTTCCAAATTTATTCGATAATTTCAATATGTATTATAATATTTAATTATAATGTGTTAAGGGGAGGTTAGCCCAACATTTTTTTCAAAAATGAATGAATTTATTTGCTTTATTTCTAACCGTAACAGCGAATTTAATAAATTTTCCGTTGTTTTTCTAGGTGTTGCAAGGATCCATTAGTTTGTTGTTGTTTTTTCTTCTAACTATTTCAGGAAGATGAATTCCAAATTAGGTTATTCCAATTATTTTTATTATTTTTTCACATAAATTTTTTAAAGATTAGATTTGGAAAAGAAAAATATTTTAATCTATATTTATAATATTATTACTTATTATTACTTATTATTATTATTATTATTATTATTATTATTATTATTATTATTATTATTATTATTATTATTATTATTATTATTATTATTATTATCATCGAGCAGAGCCGTTCAGACGCGCTCTGTACATGTCTACAGTTTTATCGAAAATTTCTTACTTGAATCACGTTGAACTTCCAAAATTTTATATCTAACAAGTATATAGTAGTTTAATCATGATTCGTGCAAGTTTTATTGGTATGTTGCTGATTGGAGTCGTGTGTTCATTCTGTGAAAAAGATTTTGTCACGCTTGGCCGACATTCGTGGCGATGTAAACGAGTTCATCCAGGCGAACAAGATGATTCCGTCAATAATACAGCGAGGCGAACGCCTGTCACGAACTCGCCTAATGTTATTATCTCAAGCCATAATGTGGTAAAGTGTTGCTGTGGTAAAATATGTAAAGGTGCGCGTGGTCTTAAGATGCATCAACGCAGTTGTAGAGTTGTAGATGGCTTAAACCGCGAACTGTACGAAGACCTGGAAGAACAAATTGGCGATTACACCACGGATATCACTGACAATGATCAACCAGCATCTAACTATAGTTAACGAGGAAGATGCTCCTACTTTAAAATCTGGTATAAGACTTCCTAAAAGTAATTCTGAATGGTCAACGGCTAACGAATATTTTAAATTTGCTCTTCAAGCAAATGAGCCAATCACAACACAAGATTTAAATTCAAATATTAAGCTACTAAATGACATTATATACAAATATTTTGGTCAGAACTTTGGTTATGCTGAATCAGTACCCGACAGTTCTCTGGTAAATAAGTATAAGGAATATACAGTCAAAGATTTAAAGAAAGCTCTAAAAACTCTCAAATCATCAGCTGAACCCAACGAAATCAAATATGTGTCACATGCATTGCGTGATAAGCTCCGTGCAAATAACAACAGCCAGTCGAGTGAGCCAAGTCTAGACAACAGCCAATCGTTCAATCATGACAAATACATTGGCAAGAATTTCTGGGGTTACGTTAAAAACATATTAAACAAGAAGGACGCTGTACTTCCATCTTTCAACATGACCGAATGCCTCTCTTACTTCACTAAAACCCTTGCTGCAATTCATCCTAACAAACTGTTTAACATTCCCAGCTGGATTCCTAGGTTATCTGAGCCAGAAATTCAATTTGACCTTGACCCACCATCATATCAACAAGTCACGAATATAATACGTAAAATGAAAGCATCTGGTTCCCCGTGTCCCCTTGATCAGCTCTCCATTATCTGTTTCAAACGTTGTCCTTTTCTTAGAACTTATTTAACTGACCTTATACGTGCTGTCTGGTTGTCCGGGAGCATCCCCTCCGAGTGGAAGAAAGCTTGCACAATATTAATCCATAAGAAGGGCGAAGCTGAACCATCCAATTTCCGACCCATTACACTCGAAAGCATTCCCTTAAAAGTGTTTACTTCATGTCTACGCAACGCAATGTACTCATTCCTTACCGCCAATAACTTTATAGAACATAACATACAAAAAGGCTTCACACCTAATATGTCTGGCACCTTAGAACACACAGCTCAAATGGCCAACATTATCAACAAAGCACGGATTAAGCAACGCTCTGTTGTCATCACCCTACTTGACCTCAAGAATGCTTTTGGCGAAGTTCACCACAACCTAATCCAATCCGTTCTCGAGTACCACCACATCCCTGACCACATAAAATTAGTTATAGAGAGTTTGTATAAAGATTTTAAGACCTCAATAATCACACCTGAATTCCGTACTCCGTTCATAACTGTTGGCCGTGGTGTATTGCAAGGCGATTGTCTCAGTCCTCTTCTATTTAATATGTGTTTTAACACCTTTATTCAACATATCAAAGATGAGAAGTATCGTCAATTTGGTTTCTCCTTCCAATTTATAAATCCCATCCACTGCTTTCAGTTTGCCGATGACGCTGCCGTAATAACTAGTCAAGAAAAAGAAAACCAACATCTTTTGAACCGTTTCGCTATTTGGTTGCAAATGGTCCAGCATGATTATCCGGGTTGATAAATGTAGTTCCTTTGGCATTAAAAAAGCTGTAACAAAATCTATCCAATACCTACCTAAACTCCTTATTGGCAACCAGCTAATTCCAGCTACCAAAATTGGAGAATGTTTTCGATATCTTGGGAGATATTTTGATTTTAAGATGACAGATCAGCAACATAAATCTGAACTTACCACGCTCATTGACGAACTAATGACTGATATTGACTCGAAGCCACTCCACCCAAAAAATAAAATCCTACTGTACACTCGCTTTGTTTTATCCAAAATCTCTTGGCATTTCACCGTTACTTCTCTGTCAAAAACTTGGATATCAGAAAATATCGACTCCGTAGTGAACAGTTACATTCGGAAGTGGCTTGAAATACCAATATCGCGAACATTAAGGAATTATTGGCATACCAATAAAGATTTTATTGCTTCCTGAGCTTAGGATATATAAATAGACAAACTTAATATGGGACACATGGGTAATTTCCCCGTAATTTTCTGATCACATGAATCACATGAATATAATGCGTGCAGGAAAACGGAAGGGAGTGGTGATACATATCTATAGCAGAATGCAAATCTGGTTCACTCTGCTCTTCGCTTGGTGGCGCAAAGTCGTCTCTATTTTGAAGTCAAGTTTTTGCTGCTCTTCGCAAAGACAGGTAGACGAACGATTTCAATTTGATTTTTAAACCTTCAAGTTGGTTTTGGTGTTCTTCGTCTTCAAGGTAAGAGTTCCAGACGTTACAATTTAATTTAATGGGCTATTGTCCCTGTTGTGGTTCTCTGTCTTTTGAGTGACAGTGAACTAACATTCGTTGCGTTACTTGTTCAGAGCGGTGTACTGTTTTAATGACGTTTGGCTCTTGCTTGTTCAAGAATCGGCGTCTCGTTTGCTTGTGCATTTGATCTCTGCTTGTTCAGAGCGGTGTACTGTTTTTTAATGACGTTTGGTTCTTGCTTGTTCAAGACGGCGTCTTGTTTGTTTGTACATTTGGTCTCTGCTTGTTCAGAGCGGTGTACTGTTTTTTAATGACGTTTGGTTCTTGCTTGTTCAAGACGGCGTCTTGTTTGTTTGTACATTTGGTCTCTGCTTGTTCAGAGCGGTGCACTGTTAGTTTACTATTTGGCTACCAGGGCTAGTGTTGCGGCGACAATTTTTGTCAGCCAAGCTTGACCTGTGAAACTTATCTAGGTATATTTAATACGGCATTTATGCTGTCATGCATCGACATTGTTGGGGTTTTTCCTTGCTCGTCACTGAATTAAAATTCGTCGCATGAAACGAATTCAAGTTTCCGTCGACTAGTCGACGAAGCTAACAATGAATTTAATTCGTCTGAATTAAATGCGACGTGTTTACACTGATATGAAACTACTTAAGAGTCAAATATCTACATTTTGTCTGTACTCAACACGCGTTTCGGTTATATTTGTTCACACCTCTCGCTTTTAAAAATAATTGCTATTTGCGCCAAGAAATTAGTTATCTGCTCTATACGATGTCACAAGCTAATGGAGTAAGTAAGTTCGTATGAGGCTATTATAGTGTCGTCAAACTACATATCGCGATAATCAAGTTAGCATACAAATGACCGCCAATATCTGGTCGTCTGATATCCTAGCTATATTTCCTTCATCCCAGTTACAGTGCGCAATTTTGGGGTTTGATTGCATACGTATGGGGCTACGAGGTTGAACGCTTAAACGCCACAAAATATGCCTTATCGTATAATACCACGCCGTATTCATCCGAAGTGCATGTTGTTTAATAAACACATCCTTTCGACTATTAGAAACGCGCGAGAAGCGCCGTAGACTCGGCGTGGGTAATCACCTTTTGATAATCATATCTCTGTTGATTCCCACGATTCTGCTTCTAGTGTTGGGAGCTATACTATCCGTCCCGGCATTACTCAGCCATCCGGTGTTGCAGGCGTATGGTAGTTTGCAAGCGATATAATTTTCAAGCTTATACCGCATGGTTAAACCTTGTGAGCTAATCTGTTTTTTGCACGCAATGTTTTACACTTTTTGGTATGTCCGGTGACGGATAGGATTGCTCGCTTGTGTGTCATGGCGGGCAGGATATTTGAGATAAATTAGATTACATCTACATCTACAATCTACATCTACATCTACTATTACAATACAGGTTGGCATTTCTGTAGATCACTGCCAGGCAGAAACTGGTAAGAATACAAGAGCGGCCCTCAAAACACTTTTCGATTTCAATTAGCACTCTAGGGATCTCTATACGAAGGGCTGGACTGACTAGCCAAGACGGTTGCACGATATCACTTTTAATTTTATGCTTATTAAAGGAAAAAGCGGCCATATGCTATTCTATACTACGGAAGTTTGAAGGCGTTTGTTTTCTCTCATTGCGGTAGGGCAAAAGCAATCTATGATCCATGTTTTTCGCGTCATTTGAACTAATTTAGTTCTTAATAAATGGAATCTAGATTTTCACAGGAATTTTAATGGAGTCATAATCAGTTTTAAATATAGAAATTTTACTATTATATACTTTTGTCTCCGTCAACTCAACGACGACGTCCTTTAAACATAATAATTCTTTTTGCAGAACAAAGAGACTGAATAATTAATTTTTAGTCCTAATGTCCCTAATTCGCCATAATAACCTGTTGTTCTCGTTCCTCACTTTACTGTATGTGAGGTATCTATCGTTCAGCACTTGTTGGCCTTAATTGGCTGAAGTATTGTTCTAACTTTCTGGCGTTTGTCCTCAAGTGAGGTTTAATTATGAACAGGTTTTGTCCACCCAAGGGCCAATTATGGCTGGTGACATCGCGAAATTAATGACATTAACCTGTCTGTCTCTGCAAAATAAAATTTATATTCCTTCACGTTTCTCTCAATCTATCTTTCGCGTTTTTCTGAATCTACTCAACGTTTTGGTTTACTATAGATATTATTATTATTATTATTATTATTATTATTATTATTATTATTATTATTATTATTATTATTATAGTTATTGTTATTATTATTATTATTATTATTATTATTATTATTATTATTATTATTATTATTATTATTATTATTATTATTATTATTATTGGCTGATGTGTTTTAACCTTTAAGCAATTTGGCAACCATTTATTTAGAGTTTGGTCCTGACTTGAGTTGCTGTATTCTCCCAACATGTGTTGGGTGATCTCATTAAATTTTGAATTCCAGGGCTTAACCCTAAAAATTTTATGGTGTTTATTTTCTTTACACTAACTACATATATGGCAGCCTCATTTTTGCCTTTGCCTTTGGGAATGTCAAGTTAATTTTCTGGTTGTGAACCATCTCATGCACATATGTGAATATCCTGTACCTTGGATTAGATTCTGCCGTTTTTCTTTTGCCTTACAGAATTCAGTACTCATCTCACCCAGAGCTTGATTACCAATTTTTCCGATTGCCTAAATGGTTGATCTACATGGTTGATTCAGCACTTGGGGGACCAGATTTCAAATATATACATAATCTCGTATGTCACTGACGACGGAGGGACAAGCGGAACAACAAATATTACGAATATGCAGCAAACTTTGTAAACTTAACCTTACATTTAGAATCTTATTTATAGCACTTAACAATTTTCAGGAACAGACGTAAGGACTCTAATTTTATTAACGCTTCGTGGGGAAGCTTGCTGGTTTTATCTTGTCCCCACTCAGGTTTTCCTGTCAACTGGCTTTTCCCAAAGGGTTTTTACCAGCAGCAGGTTTTTTCCTGGCTTCCCTGATTTACGAGCTTGTATAGACCACTTGCACTTATTTCTTTGGTGGATGACAACTACAAACTATAGAATCTTCATTGATTAGTTTCTCGGTTGAAGTTGAACTTTTATGTTGTCCTCCAGATCCACCGTTTTGACGTAAGGGGCAAGGGGTGTATATAAATACCTGTAATAGCATACTCGTAACCATTTAGTAGTAAATTAGGAGACTGTCTAGCAGGGGCAGCAGTCTTTCCAAGGCCTTGAATCAATTAGCTTGACCAATTTTATTGAAAGTTCGCGGTTTGTGTTCACTGGATAGCGGGATTTATCTAGCAGGGGCGGAAATCCTTTGCCTCCTTGAAACAAACCGAGCTAGGCTAAGCCATGCTGAAAGAGCTGTCTTATTGAAGTGTCACAGATCCGTTTAGGTTACTATTTTAGTACGAGTAATTTTGTTTGCCAACGATGGCAATCTGTCATGTTCGTTGATTCGTTGATGCGTTATTGTCTGGTTGCATATTTGGTTACTGTGATTTCCTCTAAACATTCATCGCACGAAGATATATTCATTAGAGCAACGCGAATTGCGCTAACAACCTCGTGTCTCCGTATCAGTGGAAATGCTTTACAAGGCTGATTAGCGCCAGAAATCTTGATTACACTGGAGAGATATTTTGAAAGTTTTGTATTATAAGCGCTGGACGCTATTGTGACTTATCTTATCAGCACTGCATTTGCCTGGGGTGGAGTGACACATATTTGACATACTGCTTTCGAGTGTTCTGTGATGCTGACGCAGGCGGTGGCGGCTATGCCTCGCAGTTCAAAGCAGGGGCACGAATTGTTTGGGTAGCCAACACCATTTTCTCATGAGCAGTTTAATACACATTTGCCAATACTATCACTCAATTTTGTAGGATTGCTGCTTGCTTGTTTTATCGGTTTGTAATCACTTTATCTGTCGATCCCTTGTCACGATGGGGTGGGGTATGTCTCGTTTACCCAAGTAGACTTGTGGCGCTTTTATTACCCCCACCTTTTCTGTGCTAACTGTTAATTAATTACTTTGGTTAATAATTTGTTACGTTAATAATTATGTCATTGATTACAAAATTAATAAACCGGCATGTGCGTTATGCAATACGCACATTGCCATAATTATTCCAAGTGGTGTCTGACTCGCTTATTGCGTAAAGCTCATGCACAGAAAACAGAGCTCATCGTGACAATATCCCCCAGATATAGTGTTAATTAAAGGAAGCGATAAAGGAATTATTGGCATACCAATAAAGATTTTATTGCTTCCTGAGCTTAGGATATATAAATAGACAAACTTAATATGGGACACATGGGTAATTTCCCCGTAATTTTCTGATTACATGAATCACATGAATATAATGCGTGCAGGAAAACGGAAGGGAGTGGTGATACATATCTATAGCAGAATGCAAATCTGGTTCACTCTGCTCTTCGCTTGGTGGCGCAAAGTCGTCTCTATTTTGAAGTCAAGTTTTTCCCACCCTCCTCCCCGTTTTTCTGAACGCAATGTTATTCTACTTGTATATTAGTTTATTAGTAGTTTACTGTTAGTTGTGGGCGCTTTTATTACCCCCACCTTTTCTGTGCTAACTGTTAATTAATTACTTTGGTTAATAATTTGTTACGTTAATAATTATGTCATTGATTACAAAATTAATAAACCGGCATGTGCGTTATGCAATACGCACATTGCCATAATTATTCCAAGTGGTGTCTGACTCGCTTATTGCGTAAAGCTCATGCACAGAAAACAGAGCTCATCGTGACAAGATATCCCCCAGATATAGTGTTAATTAAAGGAAGCGATAAAGTACCATTTTCTTAACCCGAAACAAATTCGGCCTTAGTATTTGTCCGCCATCAGTCAAATTCACCCAATGCCAAACAGTACTTCGAACAGCTCTTAAAACATCTCCCAACAAACAGATCAATGAACTATGGAAGTCAACCAGCAACAGCTCAAACATCCAGTATGACGTCTATACCTCTACCAAGCAAGTTCTTAAAGATTTTCGCTCTGAGCACGAGGATAGACTTCATAACCATCTAATCTGTCAAGGCTCGTTTTTCACTAACATCACAAAGTTCTCCTTCTCTCAATTAACGAAGTTATGGTGCGCGGCTCAATCTAAACTACCTAAGAATATCTTCAATTTTACGATACGTTACATGAATAACTCTCTACCAACACGCCAAAACCTTGCAAGATGGGGTATATCACCAACACCGGATTGTTCCCTTTGTCTAGGACCAGAAACTCTACTCCACGTCGTAGCAGGTTGCCAATCGTATCTCGAAAGGTTTACGTGGAGACATGATTCAATTTTGAACTTCCTTGCGTCAAACCTAAGGACGGTCAGCGGTTCAAATCTCTATGTCGATCTTCCGGGATACAAAAGTCCATCCATATTAACCGGCGACTCATACCGTCCAGACTTGCTCCTGACAACAACTAGTGGATGCTTATACATTGTTGAACTAACTGCTGGTTTTGAATCTAATCTTCAAAAGAATGTGGAACGTAAAAAAACTAAATATTTAGAATTAATTAGAGAACAAAGGAGATTATTTATATCCGTAAAATTTATAAATTTATCAATTAGCTCTCTTGGTGTCTTTGCGAAAGAATGTTCAACATTTCTAAAAATGCTAAATGATCTTCATTTTGACAAAGTTCACCAAAACTATTGTGTGAAACGAATGACGACAATTGCCATCAGAACTACATATTATATATTCTGTTGCCGAAATAAGGAATGGACAAACCCAGATTTATTAACTTTTTAATGTTGTATTGTATAAGTTTGTTATGTGTTTTTATAGTTATATATTACAGTATACCATCGATTCAAGTAGCCGGTTGTAAATTACCTTAAGTGAGATTTACAATTGTATATGTAAGAACTAAATTTAATCAATAAAGTTTCCATTATTATTATTATTACTTATTATTATTACTTATTATTATTATTATTATTACTTATTATTATTATTATTATTATTATTATTATTATTATTATTATTATTATTATTATTATTATTATTATTATTATTATTATTATTATTATAAGAATAAAGAATAAAGTTAATGTAACATTTTTATTATTTACTTATTTTCATTATTATCTTCCTTTCCTTTTAATTGTAATATAATCTTTCTACTGTCATATTGCATAAATTTAAATAGACATTGACAAACATTGTATAAGCTAGTGAGGTTTACCATTGTAAAATTTTAAAAATAATTTTTAGTATATTAGTATTATTAGGTTACAATTATTATTATTATTATTATTATTATTATTATTATTATTATTATTATCATTGACACAACGCATAATATACAAAGTATATTGGATGTAATATATGAACAACGAGAGCGAGTGTTTCACCGGGATATCCAAACACGAGAAAACAATGTATGAAAACACGAGCGCCAAGCGCGAGTGTTTTTGTTAATTGTTTTCGAGTGTTTGGATATCCCAGTGGGACACGAGCTCGAGTTGACTTCTCAAATGAATGAGATTTTAATGAATGTTCAATAAACTCTCGTGGGATGGTGATAACCAAGGTGTACAAAATTTATTCATACCGAGTTGTTTGTCAAGAAGATGCATGGTTGAAGCCGCGTATGTACTTGACTTTGTCTCTTTCAAATGGTTGAGGATGTTTGGGTTATATTTGAAAACTCAAAGTAGTTTGAGAAGCATTCAGTCAAGGAATTTTATCGTTACCAACACACCGTGACTGTCTGTAGCTGAGAAGGTGACCAGAGTTTATTAGCTCACAAGCCTATCTTCGCTTGGCTGTTTTACCGATTCGTTTTGTCGTTCAACCGTTGTTCTTTGAAAGAAAATTACTATAACCAAAGCGAAATGTCATGAAATTTAGCTGGCGATGTGTCATGATGTTTGTCTTCTCTTCTCATTCTGATATGTCTGTTAGCTTGTGTTGAATGCGTAATTAAGATATTTGAGGAAGATCACTAGTGACTTTCATCAAATATCTTAATTACGCATGCGGGAAAAATCTATTGTAGTCTTTTGAGGCTGAGGGTGTTTCACCGGGATATCAAATTAGGTCATGAATTATTCATGAATTTGAGAAATTAACTTGAACATCAAGTTGCACCAAGCAACCTCAGATTTCAAGCACTTTCCTCAGAATTCTCGCCGCCCCTAGTAATACCGACATCTGAATTAGTTATTCCCATCTCCCTTATCCTATCTTCCAAATCTTTTGGGACGGTTCCTAATGTTCCATTTACCACAGGGATTATCTTAACTTTCACATTCCATAACGTGGCAACTTCTCTAGCTAAGTCCCTGTATGTCTCGATCTTTTCTTCCTCTTTTTCTGCCGCTTTGCGATCCGCAGGGCAAGCTACGACAATTAGTTAACATGTTATTGCTCATTTGTTTACCACAACGATATCAGGTCTCCTTGCCTGGATAATGTGATCAGTTTGAATTGTAAAATCCCACAAGATCTTGCACTTGTTGTTCTCCATTGTGCTCTCTGGTTAATGCTCATACCACTTCAATTTATGGTGTAACGCATTTTTCTTGCACAGTTCCCAATGTAAAGCTCTTGCCAAGTGATCGTGTATTCTTTTATATTCTTTTTGAGTTAACTCTTTACACTGGCATATTATATGGGCGACTGTTTCATCTGTGCTTGCGCATTCTGCATTTACTGTCACCATGGCTTTTATCTATTCGTGTTTTGATCATATTGGTTCTATGTGTCTGGTCTTGTGCAGCAATCAGCAATCCTTCTGTCCCTTTCTTCATCTTTCCATCTTTTAGCCACAACCACGAGTCTTTACTACTAATATTTTCTGTCTGCCTTAGATGTTGTCCATGCAGTGGTTTTTCGCTCCATTCCGCTTTCCTTTCTTCTCTTTTTCTTTTCTTGAACTCTTCTTCATTACCTCGTTCTGCCATGTCATTTCCTGTAGCTGCTACTATAAATCTATCCACATTCTGACTTACATAATTTTTAAGTCCCAGAATTGCCAAGTCGAAACAGTCTTCAACTCCAAAATATTACTTTTGATGGCATTTCTTGTTACAAGCCAGCAACCATGCTAAATCGTATCGGATAGTGTATACTTTGTAGGTGAGGGATGTTGGCATCCGTAATTATTGATTTATATACTAAAATTTAGAGCTTTTTGAAAGCACAATGTGATGGATGGGATATCTGTAAAATGCTGCCTATTTACGTTCGTGTTTTAATTGAATTTGTTAATTCAGAATTCTATGCAATCGGCATGCTGTAAGTTCTGATTATTCTAATTCGCATAACTCACAATTATAAACCAGAAATATAGCGAAAATTCGCCTAAATATAATCCACAGCCACAACAATCTGAAAACTTCTTGTTACAAGCAGGCAATCACCATATAAATGTAGTTTCGACATTCATCAAGATGATACCTTCCGTGTATCACCGGATAGAACGGTTGAAACATTGACAATGAGGAGGAGGAGGAGGAGGAGGAGGAGGAGGATGACAAGGATGAAGATGAGGAGGACAAGGAGGAGGAGGATGAGGAGGAGGATGATGAGGAGGATGACGAGGAGGATGACGAGGAGGATGACGAGGAGGATGATGAGGAGGATGATGATGAGGATGACGAGGAGGATGATGAGGATGATGATGATGATGAGGAGGAGGAGGAGGACTTATAATAAGGAAGAGGAGGAGGAGGAGGAGGAGGAAGAGGAGGACCAGGATGATGAGGATGACAAAGAGGATGATGAGGAGTAGGATGAGGAGGACAAGAATAAGGAGGAGGAGGAGGAGGAGGAGGAGGAGGAGGAGGATGATGAGGATGAGGACGAGGATGAGGAAGATGAGGAAGACGAGGAGAGGAGGAGAATGAGGAGGAGTATGATGATAATGATGAGGATGAGGAGGACGAGGAGGAGGATGATGATGATGAGGAGGAGGAGGAGGAGGATGAGGAGGAGGATGAGGAGGACGAGGAGGAGGACAAGGAGGATGATGAGGAAGGGGAGGATGAGGCGGAAGACGAGGAGGACAAGGAGCAGGATGACGAAGACAAAGAGGAGGAGGAGGATGACGAGAAGGAGGAGGAGGAGGAAGAGGGGGAGGATGAGGAGGATGAGGAGGAAGATGAGGAGGAGGACGATGAAGAAGATGATGATGACGACGAGGAGGAGGATGAAGACGAGGAGGAGGAAGATGAGGATGATGAGGAGGATGAGGAGGATGATGATGAGGAGGAGGATGATGATGAAGAGGAGGGGGATGAAGAGGAAGAGGATGAGGATGCGGAGGAAGATGATGATGAGGATGATGATGATGATGATGATGATGATGATGATGATGATGAGGACGAGGATGAGGACGAGGAGGACAACGAGGATGAAGATGAGGATGAAGATGAGGAGGATGAGGATGAAGAGGAGGACTAGGAGAAGGATGAGGAAGATGAAGAGGAGGACAGAAGCAGGATGAGGTGAGTAAGAAGAAAAGAAGGACAAGGAGAGGATGAAGAGGAGGAGGAAGATGATGAGGAGGAGCAGGACGAGGATGAAGATGAGGAGGAGGAAGATGAGGAGGATGATAAGGATGAGGAGGAGGATGAGGAGGAGGAAGATGAGGAGGATGAGGTGGAGGAGGACGAGAAAGTTGAGGATGAGGAGGGTGACGAGGAGGATGAGGACAAGGAAGTTGATGGGGACGAGGAGGATGAGAAGGATGACGATGAGGAGGACGAGGATGAGGAGAACAAGGAGGACGAGGACGAGGACGAGGATGAGGACAATGAGGACGATGAGGAGGAGGAGGACGAGGAGGAGGACAAGGAGGAGGAGGACGAGGAGGATGAAGATGATGAGGATGAGGAGAGGAGGACGATGATGATGATGATGAAGGGGAGATGAGGAGGAGGACAAGGATAAGGACGAGGAGGAGGAGGAGGACGAGGATGAGGAAGGGTTGAAGGTAGTTCAAAATAAGCCACAACTTACTCAAGAATTGACTGTTTATACGAGCTGTTCGTGACTTATTTAAGCCTCGGCCTATTTAAGCCACGCCTTATTTTGCCCCATATAAAAGGCGCTATTGTATTTTTGGTATAATGAGCAATCAGGTAATAGGCGACTTTGAAAGAACATCAAGAGGTTTGTGAATGTAAGATGGTGAAGAAAAAAAACCCACACACTTTGGGAGTGATTTTAACACATGGAAGTTTCAATGCCCCCCCCCCCCCCCCAAATTGTACCATGACTACTCTCGCCAGTCTTTTCCAAAGTGGACTATAGCAGTGTTGCTGTATAAATATTGACAAGACACCAACAGGTGAGCAATTTGTCTGTGGTGGGCGTATTTGTTCTTACACGAAATAGAAGCTAAAATCGCTGTATTTTTTCTACAATTATATATATGTTGAACTTGTTTTTTTATTGAAGCATCTCACAGTAGCGAAGCGTCGTTATACACGACTACTTACTTATAGCTATACCAGAATACATTGTTTCTACCTTAGTTTGCTTTTAAATAAAATACGACAAAAGCGTTTAAGATTTCCATGTTTGAATTCGAATACTGATCCAAACAAGGCTATTGACCAATAAAGGCACGCGTAGTATAAATGTTAGTTTATAATGATAAAATGTGCTGTTAAAATAACTTGTAAAGTTTAAACCTTCACATTATACTTAAAAGTTTTGCTAGAACACAGGGACCACTCACTAACTGAGAGAAATCACGTCAAGGACTGAGGCGAGTAAGTCAATCCAGGGGGAGAAAGATGATGGACATATAATATAGACAAAGAGAAGGGATGAAACATCGGAAGCTGCATCTGAACTTTTGAATCATCACAAACGGTTCCACACATTGATCCATACTAACACGGAAATATCAAAAAGTGTTTGACGACACACCAGCTTATTCACCTCATTCACCACCTGGAAACGTCATAAGATCATGCACGATCGAAACTTTCAAATTTAGATGTTCCTCCCGTATTATTGAGCTGGTGTGCTTATTTCCTACAAAATCGTCAACTTCGTGTAAAGTTAGGTCGAACAAAATCTGATTGGAAACGAATCAATGCTTGGTGCACCAAAAAAAAACAATGGGCCAAGAATGGTTCCTTGTGGGAACAAGGAACCATTCTTGGCCCATTGTTTTTTTTTGGTGATGATCAATGACCTTACAACAACTCTCCCCATGTACAAGTACGTAGATGATTGCAGTACATACGAAGTCGTTTCCTGGCCATCACACAATTTAACGCTTCAACCAGATTTGAGCACCCTCAGTGCGCCTGGACCGAATCGAACAATATGTGTTTGAACGTAAAGAAAACCTCCAAAGTTTGAATACCTCATCATCCATGGCGCCCCACTAGATGTTGTATACAGCTTCAAACTTCTAGAGATCACCATATCCAGTGATCTTACATGGAAAAACCACGTTACAAACATATGTGCTAAAGCTAGCAAGTGGCTATATGCCTTACGGATACTGAAGCGAAATGGCGTTCCAGCTTAGAATCTAATCACTGTCTTTTGTTCCTTTATCCGTCCAGTGTTAGAATACGCATGCCAAGTTTGGCACTCTTCTCTTCCATTGATTCTATCTGACCAAATTGAACACATCCAAAAAAGAGCTTTAAAGATTGTTTACCCGCATCTTTCGTATACTTCCTCCCTCAACAAACTAAAACTTAAAATACTTTATGAACGCAGAGACAATCAGTGTCTGTCCTTGTACTGATCAATTTTGAAACATGATAATAAATTAAACGAACTGCTTCCAAGTCCTATTATTCATAGGTACCGTTTAAATAATCCTCGGAAGAATCCACTTTTTAAATGTAGGACTGAACGACTTAAGAAAAGTTTTATACCATATTGTGTTAGAAAATGGAATTCACCTGACACAAGTAAATCAAATTAGCAGCTGGAGTATAGTACAGATTATTGACATGTATATATTTTTAATTAATTGTATTTTATATTGTAAATTGTATATTTTATATGTCAATAACTGCCACTTTTTGTAATGTTAAGTTTTTTAGATTGCTGACTATCTCCAACAATCTGCCATTTGAAATTTTTAATAAATCTAAATCTACTCTTTTTCTATCTCATATGCTCGGTCGTCTTTCTCCCCCCTGGCTTGACTTACTCCCTTCGTTTATAGTCTGATAGTCGTTGGATTATTCTAAGCAGTACATTGTTGTGAATGTTTATTCACATTATTAGAGGGCAATACTCTTTAATTTTGCTTGCATATGCAGCATTTTTTGGTGCCAAAGGTAGCAATTAAATAGGGTGGTGCTCCGACGAGTAAATATGGCCAGTGTTCTCCTGAAGCCGGTTTTGATGGGAATATTAGCCAGAATAGATGGTCTTCCAATTGAAATTAAATTGTGTGTTTGTAAGTTGTTACAAAGGTAAAATTAACATATAAATATAAATTAATTAATTTTGTTCTTTGCCACGGCTCAATTATGCAAGGGGACCCACAAACAAGACTATTTCTTGTTTTTAAAACATGTCAAAACAAACTGCTTTTGCCTTATCACGAATAAGAAAGCGAGTTCAAATGTTTCAATTGATTGCAGGTAAAATTCTGTATTACTACACAGTCCGACAAAAACATCACAACACGTACGTACATGTACAACCAAAAACGTGCTCTCAAAGTCGAAGACATGCCATTTCAGACACCCTGAATTGAACGTGGGAGAAAACTGATGGCAGTTGATCTAAGTATGTTAGGTATGCGTCCTAATAATAAAATGTTTGTCATTTCAACACCAAAAACTGTAAATCTGGCCTAATATCTAATGCTTCTTTAAACATATGTTAAAATAACATGTACAGTAACACACAAAGCTGCAGGTTTGAATTATTAAATAAATTCAGTTTTAATTATTACTTGGAATAGACATTTATTAAATTTAATATTTATAATTAAAACAACAAAATACAAGTAATACTCAATAAATTTTACCTTGCGTAGTCACACTTTACACCAGCAAAGAAAAATTCCCAGAAGAAACTGGTCAAAACGAGGTAATCTATACAACAAAATAGTCATTAGTGGAAAGCTTTGTTAAAGAAATTATTAAATTGTAATATATTTACATTTACTAAAATTGATATTTAAAACAACAAAATACAAGTAATACTAAATAAATGTTACCTTGTGTAGTCACATTCTTTACCAGCATGGAAAAAATGGCCAGAAAAAACTGGTCAAAGTCATTAGTGGAAAGCTTTGTTAAAGAAATTATTAAATTGAAATATATTTACATTTAATAAAATTGATATTTATATTTAAAACAAGAAAATACAAGTCATACTAAATAGTCAGGTGGCTTAGCGCAAAATTTAGGCCTGATCGTGACAAAAGTGATAAAAGCACGAAATGTGGTACACAGCTTGCTTAGGTCCTACCTAATGATATTAGAAGGGGTGCCCAAGTCAATCAGCTCAGGAACCCCTTTAAAGGGGATGTTTGAATTTGACCGAAATTCACGATTTGGGCTACCTGTGGTGTAGGTTATTTGTATTAGCTTAATGCCTTGAAATGCTAAGCCAATCAACTTCTGAGTGATTATCTACGCATATATTGGTAATATGAAACACTTTCGATGTACTAACTGAAAAAAAATTCCTAAAAGAAAGAGAAAATCGAAAAACAGAAAATATGGCCAGTACCCAGGCTCTGCTCGGCTGTTTGTATATCCAAGATGGCGGCCTCTACATGCTGAGCTGTTGTTTCTGTAAGTATCCCCGATAATGATGATTTATTCTTCGCAGTAAACTCGAATATAGTGAAGTAAGATGTTTAGCCTAAATCTTTATAGTTTATTTGTTGGTTTACCTTTTTATTTAGAGTGTTTTAAATGGAATTAATTGGAATTATTAACTGAACTTCGATTCGACTTCGATTCAACTTCGATGAAATGCATGTAAGTACATTGTCAAATGAATTCAACTGTTCACTTTCCAAGGCCTTATATCAAGCAAAATATGGTGTTGTGATTTCAGATTTAAGTATAGAATATAAAAGTACATTTATTTTACAGGTACTTCGATGGTTTGATAGGAAACCTGAGCTGATGTCTCATGACGTAGTGATGTATTTTCTCTGTAAGTACGACACTGAAATAAATCTAAATGCTTTTGTTTTGACCATTATGTACATAATATTATATATACATATAGCTTATCTTGCATTGCATGTTTCTTTTAGGAGCACTGGCTACAAATGTCACTCATTGATTGGAGAAAGTGCATTATATGCCAAGAGGGTACTACCAAAGAGGCATTAAAGTGTCCCTTAAATGGCCATGGATCACCTGAAATTAATAAGGAATCTTACAGGGCCTTCCTAGAAAACGTCGAAAGCTTCAGAGAAGCAAACGCATCTCCCGTAGATCTGCAATTTGGCAATGACATCACTATAGAATGCCTTTGTTTAAATAAGCTTCCTGGCACAAGTCCTGCCGCCTAAAGTTCAGCGCTTCAAAACTTAAAAAAAACCAGGAACGTATAGATCGAAAGCGGAGCATAGTCATAGAAGTCGAGGCTGAGAAACAGCCAATTCCCAAATGCAGAAAACGCCTGTCTTGTCCTGTTGAAGTTGAAGAAACTCAGTGTGTATTCTGTAATGGCACAGAAAAGTTCAATAGAATACACTCTTTTGAGACCCTGGAAACGGACAGGAGTGTTCGTCAAATGGCGCATGAACTCAAAGATTTTGCGTTGCTTGGTCGGATTTCAGAGGGAGATCTCGTCGCCATTGAAGCCAAGTACCATCTAGAATGTCTCATTTCTCTACGGAATCGATATCGGTCTCTTTGTTCTCAGAAAAAACGAGATAATACAACCGGAGATAATGAGAAGATGGATGAATCGAGGGCGTTCTTGGAGCTTGTCGAGTACATAGACAGATGCGTAGACAATAGAACCAAGTTGTTTAAACTTGCTGAGCTGCATTCCTTGTACGTTACTAGACTGGCAGATCTCGGAATAAACAAGACGGTAAACAAAACGAGACTAAAGAGTGCATTATTGGCCCATTATCCAAAAGAAGCTGTCCAGGAGCAAACTGATGGAAAAAACACCGTTTTAATTTTCCGAGATGAAATGGCCACCCTTTTAAAGGAGGCTTTGAAAAAACGAGACTTTTCGGTAGATGCCGAAATCCTGGCGAAAGCAGCAACAATCATACGAAAAGACATGTTCGCCAACAAAGGATTCAGTTTCTCTGGATCCTTTCCATTGGACTGTCAAAAGAAAAGTATTCCTTCCAGTTTAACTTCTCTTGTTTCAATGATGCTCAACGGGGTAAACATCCAAAAATGTCAAGCATGTCTGACAGTTTGTGAGACCATAGTCTTCAACACAAAGAAGAGAGCATGTGAGAATAAAACTGATCTAACACGCCACTCAGTAGCACGTGAGCCACCTCTACCTCTTTATGTTGGACTAAAAATCCATAGCTTGACCAGAAGTAAGACACTGATCGAAAAGATGTACCAGATGGGGATCTCAGTTTCCTATGATCGAATAATGGAAATAGAGGACTGGCTGGCGACTTCTCTAAGTGAGCGATTTAAGGAAGATGGGTGTGTATCTCCCGCTAGTTTAATGAGTGGTATATTTTCTGTTGGCGCACTGGACAACCTTGATCACAACCCTAGTTCGACCACATCAGTTTCCTCATTCCACGGGACAGGAATAAGCATATTTCAGTTCCCAACGGAAAGTAAGCCTGGTCAACGTAGACCGCCATTAGTAGTTCCTCCATCTGGGACAGAACACGTTGGACTACCAGATAGCTACGCATCAGTATCTCCAGTGGCATTGACCACAAGCTCCGTTTCCGTTCCAGAATGCAAAGCAACACCAGTACAAGGTGATGTCAGCGTTGAGGATGCAAGACAGCAAGAGAGCCGTTGGGTGACCCACGCTTTAGCGAAACTGGACAACGAAACCATTAGTGCCGCAGATCATGTAGCTTGGGCTGCATATCATTCGAACAACCAGCATCAACCAAATGACACTGAAGATCTTCCTGCTATAACCGCACTCCTCCCTCTATTCTACGAAAAGGCTGCTACACCTGCCATGATAAAACACGGCATGGATGTAATAAGGGAGGCAACATCATTTCTCAATCCGGGCCAAGTTCCAGTTGTAGCATTAGATCAGCCTTTGTTCGCACTGGCAAAAAGCGTCCAATGGAAATGGCCATACGAGTATGGCGAAGACAAGTACGTTATCATGTTTGGGGGACTCCATTTAGAAATGGCGTTGTGGAGCACCGTCGGTGATCTTCTCGAAGGCAGTAGTTGGACCAACATCCTTACAGATGCGGAGGTGGCTTCGTCTGGGGTAGCTGATGGATTTCTGAAAGCATCACATCTTACCAGAACCAGAAAACCATCTTACTGTACCTGAAAAGCATTTACTTCATTTTGCTGGATTGATATTCATCCTTTTTTTTTCTTATTTCAGACATGCGCACCAAGTTACTGTATTGGCCCTGCATAAGTTGAAACGAGAAGCCTTTTTGGCCTCTGCTCACAGTGGAAATGAGGTTTCCTTTGCGGATTGGGAAGACGCCATTAGACGAAGAAGTCCGACATTTCTGTTCTGGGAACTGATAATCAAATACGAGACTCTGGTTCTTATATTTGTTCGGGCGCACAGGGAAAGAGATTTCTCGCTGTTCGTGAACATTGTAGAGCAACTGGTACCCCTGTTCTTCGCACTCGATCACCCCAACTATGCGCGCTGGGTTCCAATTCATATCAGGGATATGAAATCTCTTCCGGAATCCATCAGACGGGAATTCCAGGACCATCACCACTGGGTTCTTTCGAAGACGTGCAACACATTCTCTGCAATCCCCTTGGACCAAGCCCACGAGCAGGAAAATAAGCAGGTCAAAGGTGACGGAGGTGCAGTTGGTCTTACTGAGAATCCAGTAGCATTTAAGTGCGGACACGTGAAGTGCATACTTTTATAGGATAATTATTAGCTAACGAGTTTAATTTTTTCAAGAAATACATGTATTTGGAAGTACTTACGTCTTGTTTGTTGCTTATAGGCGATGGATGCTATCAGGTCCAGAGCTTTCAAGAATGATAAAGGAGTTCGAAGATCAGTTTCTCTCAAGCAATGATCCCGACAATCCGAAGAACTACCAAAATCACGAAACAGGTCGCGCAGCCCAGGTAACCTTCCATCGCCAGGTAAACAATCTCTGCGATGTGATAAGAAGAACAGGAAATCCCTTCCTTGATGACTTTCCCGAACTAGTGACCCTTGACTCTAGAGACTGTGCAGAGCCAAGTGTTGTTGAATCAGTTCAGAAGCTTGACGAAATTGGTCAGAAGCAATACCAGTGTTACGTCACCAATGTCATCGAGAACCGCTCCAAATCCATCCACGAACCGATCAAGAAGAATAAACTCCCTCTGTTCCGTTCGTCTAAAAAAAGGTCAACTTCAAAACAAGGAAAGAAGATTGCAGTTCTTCAGAGCAACCTCAATCTATTTGCGCAGCTGTACATTGCACTACAGAACAGGGACGGCAACATGACAGAGTTCTTTTGTCACGAAGTTCAATCGTTTCCCCCTTCCCTGTCAGAGGATGGAAATCTGCGCCTTCCAAGTGCCAAGTCAGACCTCCTGAAATGTCTACCACAAGCCAGTAATCTCGATTCACGCAATCAGTTCGACTGCAGAGTGTTGGATGGCGCTGTGATTGTCCACTGTCTGCCGACTGTTGAGGCTACAACATTTGATGAGTACGCAGCCAAAGTCTTCATACCCTATCTGCAACAGCAGCTCCATCTTAGCAAGCGTGTAGATATTGTGTGGGACACGTACGTTCCAAATAGCTTGAAGGAGGCGACGAGGGAGAAGCGTGGCCAAGGTGTCAGAAGAAAGGTGTCAGGACCGGCAAAGCTACCAAAGAACTGGATGATGTTCCTACGAGACACTGTTAACAAATCGGAACTGTTCTCGTTTCTATCGATGAAGGTTGAACATTTTCACTGGCCCCTTGACAGAACAGTATACATCACATCCGGTTTGTAACAGTAAATATTCAATTTCTTTTTTCAAATTAGAAATAGCTTATAATTCCACTTGTCATATTCCTTTTAGGCACGTCTGTTTTATCCCATGGTTCGGAACGTCCAATGCCCCAGTGCGACCACGAGGAAGCCGATACCCGCATCATCGTCCATGTACGCCATGCATTGGAGGGTGGTTCAGAATCTGTTCTTGTCAGAACCGTAGACACGGACGTTGTGGTCATCCTGGTCGGAAAATTTCACGATCTCATGACATACAACCAGCGGGCTATAATCTGGGTGGCATTTGGGATGGGACGCTACTTCACGCTGATTGATATCAACACGATCTGTTCTGCTCTTGGAGAAAATCGATCACGAGCCCTACCAGTATTCCATGCCTTCACTGGATGTGACTGCACCTCTGCATTCTATGGTATCGGGAAGACGACCGCATGGAAGATATGGCAATCTACTAGCAATGATGTCACACCTGCCCTGGAGCACATCGCAAATCATCCCTTCGAGCAGCTCAACATTTCCTCAGAACATTTCAAGAAGCTTGAAAGGCTGACGGTTCTCGTGTATGACAAGTCAAGTCCCCTGGAGTCTGTCAACGAGACTAGAATGATGCTGTTCCCAAAGCGCAACTTGGACAACATCCCTCCAACACAGGTATCACGTAATATTGTGGTAGATTATTGATAACTGTAAAATGATGATAAGCTACATAATATTCCCGTTTATCGATTTCATTAGTCAATGAAAATATAATTTCTGTTGAATAAATTGGAACTTCAATTGTTTCTATATATCTTATTGCAGGATGCACTTCTGCAACATGCTCGAAGGGCAGTATATCAGGCCGGAGTTTGGACGTCATCGGAAAAGTCGGCACAGGGGCTTCCCTCCCCCGCAGAGTTTTCATGGGAAAAGAAAGAGGACGGATGGGTACCAGTCTGGATGACGATCCCGCAAGTTGCGAGTGTGTGTAGGGAGCTGATCAAGTGTTCCTGCAAGGGACGATGCACGCGCTGCAAATGTGCTAAGGAAAAGCTCCAGTGCACACAGTTGTGTAAATGTGGCTGCGCAAAGAGCCAGCCGTAGTGATCATTCAGTGATTCGTTCAGTGAGGATCCATATGCTTATATTTACAGAAGCATCTTAAGTCAGATTTGCATGTTTAAGGTGGCTTCAAATACCGCACTGATCTAATATAATATATTTGGCCATGTTTTGGCCGAGTGGAGCCTGGAACTAGTGCTTGAATATATGACTTATGATCTGACTTCCTTCACAGAAATAGTTAATACATATAAACATCATCAGAATATGATAAAAATGCCAACTTTGTATAGATTTATTGTAAAATCACTGGGACAAACATTTTACCACAGGTAGCCCAAATCGTGAATTTCGGTCAAATTCAAAAATCCCCTTTAAAGGGGTTCCTGAGCAGATTGACTTGGGCACCCCCTCTAATATCATTAGGTAGGACCTAAGCAAGCTGTGTACCAAATTTCATGCTTTTATCACTTTTGTCACGATCATTTCACTAAGCCACCTGACTAAAATAAATTTTACCTTGTGTAGTCACATTCTACACCAGCAGGGGGAAAATGCCCAGAACGAGGTAATCTATACAACAAAATAGTCATTAGAAGATGTTTATGTACCAGACATGTACATTGTAAAAACGTCTTCCATATTTGATGTCTTAGTAATACACTCTAGTAGCAACTGATGATCCAGGCGGGTATCGTAATCTTAATATAAATATCAATGCCCAGCATAATACACGAAGCAAAGCCATAAGTTTAAAAGTAATTTAATGAATCTAACGTTTCGTTGCTTCTCGCAACATCTTCAGAGAATGAATGATGGAATAGGCGATGGAAGACTGCGATGACAAAACACGAATGCGAGATAGTTTTAGCGAAATCTCTTCTTGCAAAAGTTTCCTCTGGCACTGGCGATATGCTGACGAGTTCTGTAAGCGTCGGTGGCGAGTTTAAACCATAGGAAACGAGGAATGACATTTTGTTTCTTGCAGCTTTTCAGGAAGGATAGCGTATCGCCAGTGCCAGAGGAAACTTTTGCAAGAAGAGATTTCGCTAAAACTATCTCGCATTCGTGTTTTGTCATCGCAGTCTTCCATCGCCTATTCCATCATTCATTGGGGTTACAGACGTAACTATTCAAGATGTTGATATTGCTCATCGTGAAGAGCTACAGACCACCACCCCGACGCCATTGTTTGCAAGTTCGTTCGTAGACTGTCTAGAGATAAAGTAATGGCATTTAGAAGAGAAACTTCAAAGCTGAAAGCGGAAAATATAGGATTTTCACAGCATATTTCCGTTGAACATTTGAACATTTAAGAATTTATGATCATTTGACTCCACGCCTCCAGATCTTGCTATTTATTTCAGAAGGACAACGGCTATCTGTACTGCTGGACGAAGAATGGCTCTGTTTTTCTATGGAAAGCAGAAAAATCGCAGATCATCAGAGTAAAGAAACAAGAGGAGCTTCTAACTTTGGCAGATGAAACACATGAGTGAAGTTAAAATGTTTACAAGAATGCTTAAGGAGCTAAGTATTTATACTTATTTTTATAAAATATATGTACACGATACCGAATAATCGAGAAGCAAGTATTAACAAATCTATGTTTCGTGAATTGCCTTATTTTGGAATTGCCATAATTAATGTCCATGGCCAATTTAATAAAAGTCATCCTTCTTGTTCTTTTGCTAAAACATATTTAGACAAACTTCCTAGTATTTATGACATTGATTTATTTAGTCTTAATACACCTACTAATTCAGATATAAACCCTAACAATAATATTTTCAGCAATCATATTCGAAGCCAATATTATTCTCCCCTGAGTTTTCAAAAATTTACTAATAAACTAGAAAATCCAATAATTAATTCTAGCTCCTCTATATTCCATAATAACACGTTAAAAGTTTAAAACGAAATATGGAAAATTTACAAACTCATTAACTGAGCTAGACTTTATATTTAGTATTATTGGAGTGACTGAAACCTGAATTACCGACACAGATATAGGTAGTCATATAGACTATGATATACCGGGCTACTCATTTGAATATGTTCCAACGCCATTATCTGCTGGTGTGGTTGGAATGTATATACATACTAACTTAAATTATTATGTGTTAGAGAAAACTGCTAACGAAGCATTTCCAGCACTCTGGATTGAAATATTATTTCCTACTAGAAAGAATATTATTTGATGTGTAATCTACAGATAACACAATTCTCCAGAGCGCTTTCAGGCTTACATTGATGATAAGGTCGAATTTTATGCATCAATGGGCAAACACCTCATTGTTGGTGATGTTAACATTGATATCCTCAAAATTGGCTATTGTAATTATGCACATAATTTCTTGCTCTCTTTGCAAAGTTATTTTCTTATCCCAAGTATAGACAAACCCACACGAGTTTATGGAAATTCAGCGACTCTGATTGATAAAATTTTTATTATTAATCCTGACGAATTACTTTACAGTGGTAATATTGTTTCTGATCTAAGCGACCATTATTCCCAATTTGGTATTTTGAATACACATGCGATTAAACATAATATCAAAACCCCCCAAAAATCCGTAATTATTCTCATTTTTCAGAAGTTTCATTTAGAAATGAACTCTCGCAAGTTGACTGGAATTATATTGTTCATAATGCATCAACCAATCCTGATAAATTATTCTCGAGTTTTTATAATAAACAAATAAATTAGTTAATAAACACGCTCCACTTAGACCTATCTCAAAAAGAAAAATTAAAATATTTTCTAAGCCGTGGATAACAAAAGGAATAAGACCATCTATTAAAATTAAAAACAAACTTTTTCATTCTAATGATACTTCAAAATATGAAATATATAGAAATGAAATTCTTAAACTTACGCGAGCTAGTAAAAAACTCTATTACCTTACTTTTCTTGACTCAAATTTGACCAATATGAAAAAGACATGGGAAGGTATACGTGACTTAATTGGGAGTAAAAAGAAAAACAAAAAGCAAGTAATGCAGTCAGAGCAAAGCCTACCTCTAACTTAATCTATGACCCCCCAAGAATAGCTAATGTTGTTCCGAAGAGGGGACCGGACCGAGTCGTATCGCGGGGGTTCGGCCTCCCCGAATACGCTCATAAAATTGACATGTTTCTTTGTCGTTTTTTCGTTTTATTATTTTGATTTACTGTAAATATTTGTGTTTTATTGTAAAATAAAAAATGCTTTGACAACATGGTCCTTTTGAGCCGGATAGCGGAGCAGTTGTAGTCTTCATCAATTGGCGATTGGTGACTTCAATGTGTTTAAAGTTCGATTAAATTTACTTGGCGATTGGCGTCAAGAACCTTTGTGAAACTGCTTGTCGGAAGCATGTTGACCAAGGAACTAGAAGCTGTAAAGAAGAAGAGACGGTTTCTCAGGAAGTCGGTGACGGACAGTTTAAAGACCGTTGACGAGTCGCTTTCAGTGGAGAACAATCATGCGATAGTTCAGGTACTGAAAGATAATGTAGCGAGTAAATGGAATGATTTGACAGAGGTTCAAGCTTCGCTTTGTACCTTCTTGGAGGACAGTGAGATTGACGCTGAATGCACAGCTCATAATGAGTATGAGTATGAGAGTTATGGAGTATATGGCGAGAATGACTGAGTAACTAAAGGTAAATACGCATGCTGTATTCAAAGAAAATGTGTCTCAGTTTGGATCTAAAGTACAAGTTAGACTTCCAAAGATTGAATTACCAACCTTTGATGGGGATATGTTGTTTTGGCAGTCATATTTCCAGTTGTTCAAGTGTCCATTGTGGATAATCCTTCGTTAGCTGATGTGCAAAAAGTTGGAGTACATTATGCGATCTTTAAAAGGTGCAGAGTCAGTTAAGGGATTTTCAGTTGTGAAAGAAAATTACAAGTCTGTTTTGAAAGTCCTCAAGGAAAGATTTGGTCATCCAAGGTTGATCCTAGAAGTACATATAAGAAGATTGATTAACTTACCCCGTTTGGGTTCTGAAGATGCAACATCGATGAGAAAGTTTTATGATCAAGTGGTTGGGCATGTTCGTTCAGTTGAATCTATGGGAGAGAAATTCCATTCGGAAACTTTGGCACCAGTATTGGTTCCACTCATTGTTGACAAGCTACCAAAGAAAGTTGTGGAAAAGTGGGAGCTTGAAATTGGAGATAACAAGGAAGATTGCTTGCCTGTGAAAAACTGTTTACTTTCCTGGAACAAGTGATAAAGGCAAAGGAGTCTACCCATGCAACATCTGCTTTGGAATCAAGATCACCTTTAAATGACAATTCATCAAGGAATAGTCTTCCCAAGAATTCATTTCAAAGAAGGTCATCAACATCGGCTTGTGTACTTCTGCTCAGCCTCAGGGAATGTCCTATTTGTGGAAAAGATCACAATGTGTGGTCCTGTATCAGTTTTTTTGTCATTGACGGTGAAAGAGAGATTCAGAAAAGTGCTAGCCAAAGGTTTGTGTTTTTTGTGTTTGGAAAGTGGTCATATGTCCAACAGCTGCAAACGATTGGTGTGTAAGCATTGCAAAGGTCACCACCACCACCTACTACATACAGAGAAGTCTAAAAAGTCTGGTATTCCTGAAACACTGCCCACATCTCAAGATAATGTATCAGTTATACCAAAGAATGTGGTAGTCGGCTCAGTTGCAACCGGTAAAAGTGGGAAAGCTATTCTACAAACTGTTCCAGCCATTTTGTGTGGATCCAATGGGAACCCTAAAGGTTGTTCGCTGTTTCCTTGATTCTGGTTCCCAAACATCCTTTGTCAGACAAAGTGTTATAGAAGAGCTGGGCCTTGATGGTCCAAGTATCAACGTAGAAGTTTCTGGGTTTGGTGGAAAACAAGACAAGACATCCCTTCGAAAGAGAATTTCCTGTACACTTGCACCTGTAGACAAGCCTTTGAACTACCATGAGATTGAAGTACTTACCACTGCTGAAATATGTCGTCCAGCTGATGCCAATGGAGTCAGTCCAATAAATTGGGCACATCTTCAAGACCTAAAGTTTCCAGAAGAGTTTCCCAGAGAGGAAATGCCAATTGATGTTCTTATTGGTTTAGATTTCTACTACTCATTTGTGACACGTGACATTGTGAAAGGTGGTCCATCTGATCCAGTTGCAGTTCGCACCATTTTGGGGTGGGTCCTATGTGGACCAGCAGGGACTGACAACGAAGAAGGTGTCTTATCCATGAATGTTCAGGTTTGCACAGATAACCAGCTGAATGAAACGCTACAAACTTTCTGGAATTTGCAGTCCGTTGGCATCAAGTCTGATGATAAGGCAGTTTTAAGCCACACTGAAGAAGCTGTCCTGAGTGACTTCAAGGAATCGTTGGTTTTTAAAGAGGGACGTTACGAAGTTTCCTTGCCATGGAAGGAGCAGCAAGTGACACTGAAGAACAACTATCATCAAGCAGAGAGAAGGTTGTACAGTTTAGAGAAAAGGCTCCTTGAAGATCCAATAAAAGCCAAGCTGTACCAAGATGCCATAAATAAATATGTCGAGGATGGAGTTGCTGAAGAAGTACCAGCCAACCAGATCATGCCAGCTGATAAACGTCCTGTGTTTTACCTCCCACATCATGCAGTCATTCGAGAAAAACGAAAGCCAGGGTTGTGTTTGATGCGTCAGCCAAGGACAGCAATGGAAAGTCCTTGAACAGTTGTACTGAGTCTGGTGCTGCCTTACAACCAGACCTATGTGGCATCCTTTTGCGTTTCCGGAAGAATAAAATTGCTGTCATGAGTGACATTCAGAATATGTTTTTACAGATTGGTCTAAGAGAGGAAGATCGAGATTCCCATCGGTATCTGTGGCGAGATCTTGACCTTGAAGCTACTCCCAAAGTTTACAGAATGACCCACGCTTGGAAATTAATCTCGCAAATTGGGCCAAGGAAATATCATATAGTTCCCAGTCCACTTTTCGCCCAGATTTGCTCGGTCATTGATTCTTCATGACATAGCAAATGTTTACAAAGTTTTGGTGGTTCGTTCGGAAGACTGGGTCAAAGTCTTCAGAACAATCTGTCTTGATCATATCCAAAATCTCCTAACTCTTAGCTTTCGTTTAATATATTGGGCGTGCTGACTCGTACTATAATTTATGCGTTGTCCATACATTTCCAAACCTATATTTGACAACACAGACGACTGCGAGGCAGTTATCAGTTGGTGTAAAAGAAGAGGTGTATATATTTTGTTTACTTGATTTACTGAAAAAAGCGAAACCATAGAAACATAGAAGATGTGTTGTTCTTTCATTTGAGCGCTCGCGAACAACGTTTATTAATGTATCACTTGGTGAAAATTTCTAATATAGTGGTCGACGTTCTTTTAGCATAGCCTGTCTCTTGTTGGTCTTGGTTAAAGAGGCATCACGTTTCACCCGCGTCGCAAATTTGACAAATTTTGTTACAAATTTTCAGCAAGTGATACATTAATAAACGTTCTTCGCGAGCGCCCAAACGAAAGAACAACACATCTTCTGTGTTTCTATCGTTTCGCTTTCTTCAATAAATCAAGTAAAGACTGGAAATTTAACTCTGCTTTTGACCAACATAATTAACCACGTCGCTGTTGTCGCGTCACTTTGACCCACGTAGAAAATCTGACAAATTTAATTACAAATTTTCACTTATTGATGTATTACCAAACGTTCTTGGCGAGCCCTCAAACGAAATAACAGCACATCTTCTGTGTTTCTATCGTTTCGCTTTCTTCAATAAATCAAGTAATGACATGATAATGTACTCTGCTTTTGACCAACATTAACCGCTTCGCTGCTGTCTGTCTCGTCATATGCGGGAGGCATCACGTTTCATCCGAGTCGCAAAGTTGACAAAGTTTGTTACAAATTTTCACCAACTGATACAATACCGAAGATCTTCACAAGCGCTTAAATGAAAGAACAGTACATCTAATGCGTTTCAATCGTTTCGCTTTCTTCAGTAAGTCAATGAAAGACTATATATTTAACTCTGGTTTTGACTAACATTAATCGCTTCACGGTTGTCTGTATTGATGATCGTCATATATGCGGCTTTGAAATGCGAGAATAACGAATAAATTAAAGCATAAAATAACGCGACCGATATACGAGACGAAAGCCAAGACATTGCAGATTTTGAATATGGTCGGGAAGAAGCAAGATTTTGATTCAATCTTCCGAAATGATAGCCAAAACGTTGTAATTAATCAATTTCCAGAAAATGACGGAGCAATTCCAGACAAAATGGAACTGGGTACTAGTGACATAACCTGGCCCAATTTTTGACAGTAATTTCCAAGCGTGACCAGAGTCACATTTGGGGTAATTGTTAGTCCATTTCTGGCAATTTGTACTGTCCATGAGCATGTAAGAAGATACAAAGAGATGTACCCTGAAGCATCTGATGAAATCCTCCAGAATATTTACGTGGATGACTTTGCCTTTTGCAGAGATGAAGTTCAAGAAGCAGTGCAGCCAAAGCAAAGTGCTAAAGAGCTGATGGAGCAAGCAGCGTTCAATTTAAACAATGGCCGAGTAATTCTCCCGAGCTACTGGAAGCTATACCTGAGAAAGACATAGCCTCAACTAGTCTGATCAAACCAGAAAGGTATTCTCCAGAAGCTTGTTCAATCACAAAAGCTCTAGGTTTGAAGTGGGATACAGGAGCAGATAGCTTAAAATTCCTCATTGAAATAGACTGTTTAAAGTCATCGTCAGAGACATACACTAAGAGAGACGTGGCTTCATGTGCTGCTAAAGTTTTCGATCCGATTGGTCTTATCACACCCTTTACTGTGAGGTCCATTTGCAGAAGTTGTGGACCCAGGGCATAGGCTGGGATGAAGAAATACCTACAGAGACTTGTAAAAGATGGTAGCAGTGGCTACACGAGATTTCAAACCTCGAAAAGCTCAGTATTCCCAGGTGCTACCTGAACTGTCCAATGAACCAACATTCCAGATTAGAGCTTCATGCATTTGGTGATGCGTCTGAGCTTGCATATGCATCTGTGGTCTACCTCCGATCCGTGTCAGCTGATGGTCATGTGTCAACCAGTCTGGTGATGTCCAAAACAAGAATAGCACCTGTCAAAAAGGTTACACTTCCACGATTGGAATTGATGGCTGCGGTGATTACTGCCCGATTGTGCACTTATGTTCGAGATGACCTGGATTGTCCTATCAGCCAAATTGTATGTTGGCCTGATAACTCCGCTACTCTCCACATGGTTCGTGGATCAGCCTCACAGTGGAAGCCCTTTGTTGCAAATCGTGTCGTGGAAATCCAGTCATTGTTAGATCCTTCTGTTTGCCCACTAGAGGTATGTCCTCAAGCGAGTTAGGAGAGAGTCAATTGTGGTGGAAAGGGCCCCCCCTGGCTCCAACTGTCCGAAGCAGAATGGCCAGAGGATCTTAGATCAGCATCCTCGAGTGAAAAGATTGAAGTTGAGAGGAGAAGTCCAGTCAGTATCAGCTGTGTTGTGCAACCACTGCAGACCCTTATTGACTTCAAAAGATTTAGCAACTACAGCCGATTGTTAAAAACCATAGCATGGATAAGAAGATTTATCTATAACATACGCCCTGATAACGTTAAAATATGGCAGAGTATCCTGACTGGATTAGAGATCCAAGAGGCCGAGGATTGGTTGGTGACTCATATTCAAGAAGAATGTTTTCCAGAAGAAATTTCTTCGATTCGAAGCAGTAAGCCTTCAAGAAATAGCAAGTTGGGAAACTTAAACCCTTCCCTGTGCCAGTCTACTGGTTTTCTTCGTGTTGGTGGTCGAATTCATAAAGCCGTGTTACCAGAGGAAGAGAAGCATCCGATTATTCTTCCTAACAATCATCCTGCTATTGAACTACTCATCCTAGACATCCACCGTCGCGAACTTCATGCTGGTGTTAAGCATACATTATCAGTGGTACGTCAGAAGTTCTGGGTAACAAAAAGAAGAGCAGCAGTCCGTCAATCAATAAAGAGATGCTTGCCTTGTCGTCACTATTACACCAAGCCTTTTTCTCAAAGAATGGCTCCACTCCCTCCTGATAGGATCAGACCAGCACCTCCCTTCACCAACATTGGTTTGGATTTTGCTGGACCATTGTACTTGAAAGATAATCACGAGAAGGCTTATATCTGTCTATTTACTTGTGCAGTCACTCGTGCAGTACACCTAGAATTGGTTAGCAACATGACGGCTGAAAGATTCTTATTGGCGTTGAGACGTACGTCAGATAATGCAAAGACGTTCAAATGTGCTAGCAAGGAGTTGCAGCAGTGTTGGAGAGTCCTCGAAGCCGAGCAAACGCAGGTGACACTATCGGAGAAAAAGATTCAGTGGAAATTTATAGTGCCGAAAGCCCCTTGGTGGGGTGGATTTTATGAACGTTTGGTTAAAAGTGTTAAATTACCGTTGAAGAAGATCTTTGGAAAGGTTATGCTCGACGCTGAACAGTTAACCACCATTTTAACTGAGATTGAAGCTCAGATCAACAGTCGTCCCCTTACGTACCTTGGCGCTGAACAAAGTGACTTAGGAGCTATCACACCAGCACAGATTCTCATCGGAAGGGATCTACAAGCGTTTCCAACCAAAGATACAGAGGTGACCGAGCATACATCTACTGCATTAAAGAAACGATTATAATCAACGCTTGGTGAATGGATTTTGGAAGCGATGGAATGCGGAGTATCTTAAATCGTTGACTACTCTCAAGAAATGGGTAGATACTGGTCATGAAATAAAAGTTGGTGGTGTGGTACTTGTAAGTGAAGATAACGTAGCACGAGGACGGTGGCAGAAAGCACGAGTTGAAACCACCCATGAAGGACGGGATGGTCTTATCAGATCCGTCACTTTACTTTTGTCATCTGGTCGCCGTACACGTCGTCCTGTGCAACGTCTCCACTTTTTAGAGACCTGTGATGCTGATATTACAGCAGAACTCGAATGAGCTGAACAATTAGCTTTATCATTTTGTTGAAATTTCATTTAAATTAGTTACTGTTGAACTTTGATGCATTCCCTGCATCGGGCGGGAGAATGTTCCGAAGAGGGGACTGGACCGAGTCGTATCGCAGGGGTTCGGACTCCCCGAATACGCTCACAAAATTGACATGCTTTCTTTATCGTTTTTTCGTTTTTTTATTTTGATTTGCTGTAAATATTTGTGTTTTATTGTAAAATAAAAAATGCTTTGACAACAAATGTTATTAATGAGCACTTTGCTACATATGGGTCTCGATTAGCCGCTAAATTACCACACCCTGAAAAACATTATTCGGTAATAATAGTGAGTCTGTTGAATAGGATCTTTTGTCCTTATCCCAGTTGTACCAACTGAAATTAAACTGGAAATAGTATCAATGCCATCTAATAAATCACTTGGTCCGTTTTCTTGTCCAGTGCGTGTTCTGACACGCTTGGCAAAAATGATAGCCAAATCGCCAGTACGCGATACATACTGTCCTGCGGTATTCCCAATCAAATTATGCAAACTGACCACATTGCCCTGCGGTATCTCCCAATCAGATTACGCAAAATGGCGGCGCGAAATCCAAAATTGACGAGGGAGGAGGTAATTGGGGAAATTTTTGGTAGTGAGAAAAAGAAAAAACGACAAAAAACGGGAGATGATGTGGGGAAAAAAATAGCGACGTGTTTATCGCCATTGGTGGAAAATTCAGAAATAAATTCTGAATTTTTTCTCTCGACATCTGTCAGAGTTTTGGTATCCCTGTACGAGCTGAGCCGAGTTCACCAGGCAGAGGGAGGCTCATCGAAAATTCTTGCGAATTCTACTATCAATTCCGCGGCAGTATTCAGGCACGAGTCAAGGTTATGGCTCGCAGATATTCGTCGCCGGTTGTGTGGAAGACGTAGCATCCGCCATCCATTCTACGCCGAAATCACCAGGGATATACCCTTCGAGTTGTTTGCTGTGGTAGTCAAGGTGATGAGAGCAATGCCAGGGTTTTGCGAGCCTTTCTGTTACTATGGGAACAACAAGAAGGGGGAGGTAATCTCCTTCACTAGTTTACGGCTGGTGATGGAATTACTGTCTTTACTCTCGGGATACACGGAAGACGAGGTAGTCACATATTTTAAGAGGAACCTTTCTGGGATGAAAAGTGGACATAAAGTTTCTGTTATTGCTTCGGAGTCGAAAGATTTTGCCTTTGTCTACAAGCACAAGCAAGGTAAACTCGTTATTGGTTTTAATTATGGTGAATGGAACGTTAATGGATATCCACAACATAATTAGTTCGAACATTTAGTTTTTGTCTTAAAGTTTTGTCAGGTACGTTCCTCCATAGTCACTCAAAGGGGTGGTCTGGAAACTGTGCCTAACTTCAAAGCGCGCCGCCATTTATGTCGTGCCACTGAATTTATGACGTCAGATAGGCTTGCACCGTGCACACAATTTTCAAGATGGCTACGCCGAATGCGCAAGAAGTCGTCTCGGGTGAGGATTTGGACATTATTTTAGAGCTGTTGGAGTCAGACTTTTTAGACGAAGAGACGGAGTTGCAAGTAGCTTTTGAAGATGCGATTGAAGAGGTAAGGCTACGTTTCGGCTGGTGATTAAGTCGTAATATTTAAACGTATTAAAACTTCACTAGTTCATTTCATATTTTTAATTCACATGCACTATAAATATTTTGATGATACACACACTAAGGTTACACTACGGTACTATAAATATTTTGATGATACACACACTGAGGTTACACTACGGTTCTTATAGTTACCATTCTTTCCCGTCTTTTTATTTCAAAATTTTAAAGGCCTAAAGGGCTCCGTTCGAAACGTCAGACCATCAGTCGGTCAGTATATAAATGGTTGATATACATGTACCATCCACACTCCACAGCCAGAAATATACACACCAGGATGAACTAAAATGTTTTTAAATTTAATTTAAGGTTTATATTGTATGTGCTTCTTGTTTGTTATCGCATTAATGAGGTTTTTGAAGAACCAGGAAATTGTATCATGATATTCTTGATATAATATGGACATTATAAGTCATCCAATTAAATAATATAAAAGTAAATATAGATGAACTACTTGTGGGCTATTTTTCTTGTTTGCCCAGTTTCATGGTTGACTATTATTGTATAATGTTTACTAATTTTCTTCACTCAACTCCACAATACAGTAGACAATTGGACATGCTTGAATTAACCAATTGAATACTAAATAAATGGCACAAAATAATAAATATGATGAACATTTACATAGAGAATAAACATGGATGTGTGGAAATATGAAATTTATTTCGAGTGTTGGCTAGGATATCTCACGAGTGAGCAAAGCAAACGAGTGAGATATCTTGGTCAACACGAGAAATAAATTTCATATTTCCAAGCATTCCTGTATTGTTTATTATATAAAAAATAGTCCTATTTCCCCACCAAAATAGAGCAGCAAACTCTAATATGTTTTACGATAATCAACACATGTGAGATTATCATAAATAATCACACATGTGGGATTATCATTTTTATTAGTGGTGGAAACAACACTCTACTTTATATAATAAAATGTTTTATTTTCAATCCCCAGATTGTAGATGGTGAATTTTGTTGCAGTGTGTGTGGAAAGAAATGTAAAAGTAAAGGTGGCTTAACAAGGCACAAAAATGCAAAGCATGGAGCAAATACCTCAGTTGTTACCAGTGAAAGTAATGAAATTGGATTCACATTTGAAGATTATTGTCAACTGGTCAACCAGAGTGCTAAGAGTTTGTCAGAAGATGAATGCTACCCAGAAAGTATCAGGAAAGAATTTGAAACATATGTTTTCACTGTTCTGGGGGATGATAACCAATCTACTAATGAACAGTTTGTACAAATCAAGATGCTTTACATTTCAGTGAAAAGGAAGGGAAATATTGAAAAATTTTATTCAAAGTTTTTTGCACTTGTGCCATTGAAAGCCACAGAATATTTTCCAGGACTTCCATTCCAATTATCTGTTCTTCTTGCTACAAGAGTAGCTGACAAAATCATATCATTCTGTAACAATGACTCAAGTTCCTTGCCAGCAGGAGGAGTTACAGCAAGGGACTTGACTGAAAAAGAAAAGGCAGCATTACAGTATCTTGGTGGGTATGTTCTGTTTGCACTGAACAAACGCATACAGCAATCTAAGAAATGGAAAACAAAATCAAGCCAACAAGTGTTATCAATCAGTGCTTCAAGCAGGAAAACAAAGTAATTCTTCCAACATAGCTCAGAAGCTTGTTGACAGTGTGAATAGAGGGGGCTTTGGAAAATTAACCCAGTTGTTGAACAACTTTTTACCATCACTGAGCTCCACTTCAAAAATTTTACATCAGGAGGACATATTACAGAGATTAGCAAGGACAATATGGTGAGTATCTTGGAAAAGAATCCTGAATTGATTAGTTTGTTTGATCAATGGGTGACTTCAGCAGAGTTGGAAGTCTCTAAAAATGTGTCAGAGGACATTTTACACCAAACATTGATGCTTTATGTTAAAGTTAGATCTTTTAGTTTTGCAAAAGATGTAATAAATAAGTACAAAGCTCAAAAGAAAACTTCAAAGTCCAAGGCATTGAGAACAAGTCTGAAACGTACATCTGATCAACCAACAATTCTTGAGTGAAAGTTTCTATATACATGTACAGTAACTCTAAAACATGCCTTACGAGTAGCAACATTGTTTAAATTTGAAAAATTACATAATAATAAACTTTTAATTGTGGTTTTCGTTTCATAATATTTAGCAATGACTTTAGATAACTTACATCTAGTACATGAGTGCTAAAGCATTCACATGTCACGCACAGTCTAAGATACAGGTATTGTAGCTTTCACATTTTGACAAAATATCAACATAAAATAATTTGAAGTATGCTGCAGTAATTATTTAGTAACAGTAACACAAGTCATTTTGACACTGTCCGTCTGGCAAGCATGATTTATACATGTATAGGATTAATGAAGTTGCCATGCTGGGGGGGTGGGTGGGGGTGGGGTGGGGGGGGGGGTGGGGGGTGGGAGGGGGGGTGGCCACAACCCCATTTCTTTGCATGCATTTACCAAGTTTTTTAAGCAGTCCTTGTCAACAAATCCTTGTTGGGACTGGTCAGCCTAGACAATATTAACATTGAAATAATAGGTGAAAATTTTGTTCTTCAGAATTTTTGTTATCTCATCACCATACTGTACAGTAAACATGGTGAGAGCTCCAAATTTTTCATGTTACAACTAAATTTTGTAATGTAACAGATTTTCATTTCCAGGTGGATGTTTTAGGACCAAAAGTCTATGAGACTATGGACTTTAGTTACCACATGATCAGAAAACTGTGATGCACCCCAGTAGGCAGTAACAAAGCTCCCATACTTAAAAAGCATGCTAGATCCTATATTGTACTGTAGTATCTAGAGTTCAATAGATAATGGCTTGCTTAATTTGTCAGAATTAAAATATTATTAGGTCTTGACATACAGATAATCACTTCTTGCGCTTACGCTTGGGCAAGGCTTGATTATCAATGCTACGCCAACGCTTTTGACTGGTGCTGCTTCCTTCTGTGTTTCCCTGGATCTGTACATTTGACCTCTGCATCCTGATTGTGTTATCATTGTAACCAAAGTTGTAAATTGTAGGATTGTCTGATCTCCTCCCTATGCCTCTCTGCTTTCCAAAATACTGCTCAACTGGATCCTGGCAAAAGCGATTCGTCAAAACATAACCAACATCTGCATTGAGTAGAAATTTAATAAGTTCTATCATTGAATGAATGCTGATCTTGATGCCTTCATATGTTTGATGGGATATGAACATGCGTGCTCGTGCATTTTCATCAAAAGTGCCAGGTCGTTGGATTACACTTTCATTCCATTTGGAAAGATATTTAAGGAAGTCATCAGTTAGCCAGGAAAATCTTTCATCATTTACATCTTTATATGGCAACATGGATGGCTTCCTTGCACGGTCACCTTCTGTTGTGCTGCGAACATTAAAGCAATCAAAAAACTTGTCCATCTTCTCACAGAATTCTGCAGTTGCAACAGCATCAGGAGGACCAAATTTTTTCAGCACACTGGCCATTGATGAGCTCAACACTTGAGCAGCTAGATTGACCCTCATCACTGAATAGGATGTCAGGTTGATGTGGTCTGTAGTGATTCTTGGAAGAAGACGCAAACCATGTTCTAAGTCTGAAAAGAACATGTCTGATATGTGATTCCACAGGAGGGAATACCCACTGTTCCACATAAGCCTCTTGTGATTACCTACAAAACAAATAAAAAATATAAGTAAAATCCCATATCAGAAATTAGACATTTTTCAATGGGGACTTGCCAAAAATAGTCAATTACATAATCAATACATATACAGTATACTAAAACATATACATGTAGCAAATAGAATAATCTTCCAATAATTTTTTGTACAATTCTTGTATATGATTGTCATTTTAAGATTCACTGGCAAGCATGTACATATAAAGGTGTTTTGTAACATTTATGCCACAGTACGTCGTGTGCAGACAATTATATACACAAAAAAGACAATCATATACAAGAATCATATTGTGTAGAACAGTAAATGGGCTTTATTAGTTGTAGTTGACTCACTGCTTTCTGCCAGAGAAACATTGCAATTAAGTTTGCATTGCTAGAATAACTTTTGCTTTGTTTATACTGAAGAAATCACTTGGAAATAGATTACATATTGCTAAGGTTTTATAAATCAATATGTAATTTTGATCTAGTTAATTACTTATTTTCAGTTAAACTCCCTCCTGAAAAACGATCCTACCAAGGTCCTCTAAATATGTGAGCCCAGAGTTAATGGAAGTAAAAAAAAGATTAAGAAAATTAATAAAGAATAATATTGCAGGATCAGGAAGAATTAAGTGGTTAAGAAAGTTTCAAAGGTTTCTTGTTACCTGACCCTGAATTGAACAGACAGTTCCTAGCTGTCTTTAAGAGGTGGGGTACATCACTGAAGAAATAAATATTTCTTGTGGGGTTGAACAGATTCTTTGTGCAGTGCACTACATCATTTTTGGTGTTCCCCTGAATCCCTGCATGCATGGAGAAAAACTTTCTATTTGGAGATGCTCCATCAGCAGTTGCACCAACAACTGTTAGGTTACAAGTTATCTCTAAGATACTGACAGCTCTCCAAAATATTGGAAATAACTGAGCTGCCGTCGCATTAGCTGTTGCAAAATACCCAAGTGTATACTTCAGGGTTGTAGTAATACCTCTCACCATAAACAGAAGGGCATGAGATGCAATGTCATCAACTTTTTTCAAAGTGGCAAAATTGATATCTGGATCACCCAAGTTGACATAGCCAATGAGTTCTCCAGAATGTTTATCCCAAACCAGATTTTCTTGTACTTTCATTTCATCAAAAAGAATGAAGACAAATCTTTGACTACTGGTGTACCCTTTTGTTGTGTGCTTCAGTTCATTAATCACCTCTGGATTAAATCCTGTCCTGGGAGTAATAGCATTGCTATAGTCTCGAAGGACTCTTCTACTTGGAAGAATAATTGTAGTATCTTTGAAAGTATCTCTCAGTTCATCATAAGCTGATGCTGATTTCGATGCAATAGAAATACACCAGCGTATAATCGTAGGATGATACCTTCTGCCTTGAGCTGAACGGGGTGCATTCTTCTTTTGTTGTTCCCAAAATAACTTGATGAATGGTGTCATTTTGTCACTGCTTTCAGATATTATACTCAGTAAATCATGACTAAGATCCTGTGTTACTGGTATACTTCTTTGTTCAACTTCAAATTTCATCTCCTTTATCTCTGCTTGAAGCTGTTTACATTGTAGCCTTTGTGCTTGAAGTGTCAACTTAATGCGCTGGGGAGATGTTAAACTTACTGGGGCTTTTGGTTTTGCAGGTATTTCCTGCCTTGCTCGTTGCCTTTTGGTGGTCATATCTTGGTAACCAACTCTTTCAAGACAAAGTTTGCAATTGTTTTCACTTCCTTTGACAAGAATTTCACAATTATTTGCTCTGAAGTATTCTTTGCAGGGGAAAGGACTTGAGGATTCTGTTTCTGCAAATGGATCAATTTCCACTGGTAAGGTATGTCGCAAAGAATTGCCAGAAAAAGCTTCTTCTGGGTGCCCTGTGCATATTGTGAGTTTTTCTATTTCCTTGATCAGATTTGAAACAGTGATGTTTCTGAGGCTTCTTCTAGTGTTCATGTATATACTATGATCTTCAGGAAGGAACCAGCCAAATACTATTAAAGTGAACCCTAAACTGTCGTCTATCTGGATATCTAATCTAGGAATAATGAATGGAATCTCAAATTTACACAGGCGTACTCGACTGTCAGACAAGGTTACATTCCAGTCATTCAGTACAAGTTTCTGCACCCTGGCAGTGAGTTCACTCAGATTTTTGTAGCAAGGGTTGCTGTCATCACTGATGAATGGTCTGTCTTGTACAATGGATCTTGGAGCTCTTGCTTTCTTAGAACTTTTAAGGATTGAATCTGAGTCCCTGATAGGTAAATTTTGTGATGGGAGAGCTCCCTTTACAAGTACTTTCTTGGTCTGCTTAGGGCCACCACCTAGAGGTAGGTAAAATCGTTTAATTAATACTGTATGTATATGTATATCTATATCTATATCTATATCTATATCTATATCTATATCTATATCTATCTATCTATCTATCTATCTATCTATCTATCTATCTATCTATCTATCTATCTATCTATCTATCTATCTATCTATCTATCTATCTATCTATCTATCTATCTATCTATCTATCTATATATATATATATATATATATATATATCTATTTGTGAAATTCATTAATAATTCATGAGTTTTGCAGCCAATCCAATTTCAGAAATTACATCACATGTATACCCCTGTAAACCCCATACAAACCACTAGTGCTTGTAACTAATTAACATCTCAATATGATTATTCCAAAGGGATTTTTACTATTTATTCATTTCACAAGTTGTTTACAACACTCGCGTCCTTGTTGTATTGAATATACAATCACTCGCCTTCAGCTCGTGATTGTATAATTCAATACAACACGCCGCTCGTGTTGTAAACATTACATACATATATATATATATATATATATATTGCTCTACTGAATGTGTATGAGCACTCTTGACACACAAGCAGAACCTATCCTCTTATACATACTATATATATATATATATATATATATATATATATATATATATATATATATATATATAGTCAGTATACACAATAATTGAATATTTCTGACAAATTTCGAAGCAGTTACCAACGAACTATTATTAAACCGTAAATTATGGCGCAAAGGTGCACAAATTTGAAATTTATTATTAACCTGAACAAAAATATAGCGCAGTTGAGTCTTGTCAAGTGTCCAATTAATAAGATGAATTCATCAGACATCAAATAAAATTGCTTCGTTCTTTTTAAAATCACTACTTCAACTCAATAAATAAGAAGAAATACATGCAATTTCACCATTCTGTATTATATGTTTAGTTTAAATATTTCTTATTAGATTCGCGCTCACATCTGTGGTCGCGTACAAGTTCAAAGACGAAACTTCAAAAGCGAACAAGACTGGGTATTCTATATTAAATAGTATAATCGGAAATTCATTTTATACTTACAAGTCCTTATTTCCTCAGGAAGAAAATGCTTTTCACACACGTGGAGACAATCAGACGCCAACTGCCTTTTAAAGTCCTTGTCCTGGACACGATATTTGGTCAGAATGTTCAAGATATCTCTTCGCCACATCTTGCTTTCCTTGTCCTTTGGTGTCGGTAATTTGAACAGCCCGATTCCCTTCGTTCTCCTATTTGTCCCGCACTGATTAAATGCACAATTATCTCCAGGCATTTAAAAATTAAATACAAATTATACACCCTCATCAGCAATTCAAATTAGCTTCTTAAAATGCAGAGACAAAGAATTCTCAGTATCACTCTATAGTGTTTCAATTAGTGAAACGTGATACAGCCACGAAGTGTGCACGGTGTGAATGACGTCACGCCACAAATTCGTGACAAAAGGATAATCAACAGAATCAGTAGAGACTCCAGACCAGTCCCTTTGAGTGACTATGGTTCCTCTTAAAATATGTGGCTACCATATTTGGAATAATGTGAAATTGTCACACACGGACGCTATAACAATTATAAAAGTAGCGTGCTGCGTAGGCAGTGTAGAAACAACAATCAAAATATACTAAATTTGGTTATTTTTGTGTTATTTGAATGAGGTGATTTTGGCAGCAATAACTATTTTACCCACTGTATTGTGATTATTGTACTCAGTCTTAACTGGATGAACTAGTACTTATAGGATATATTGAGATTTGATATGGCGGCATGTGTGACAATTGTAACTTCATACTTCAAAGCGAATGGGTTTGTGAAAGAAATCCCGAGTGTAAGGGCACTTGTTTACAAGGAGGTAGGGGTCACCCTAGCACCCGTAAAAAACAGAAATTATGTACGAGAGCTAGGGTAACCGGGTGCCACCCGGGTTACCCTAGCTCTCGTACATATTTTTTGGTTTTTTTTGTTTAAATAGCCTGGGTTACCTAGTAGCCAGGTTACCTGGGACAACTTTTTACTAGTTCCAGGCTTTTTGCCTTCTTGTTATTAGTGCTTGTTAACCGGCCAGGTCTAATAAAGTTGACCTGGGCAGCAGGGTGACCCTACCTGTGAAATTTTGCTTGTAAACCTGGGCTGACTTTGACCCAGGTGCTACTGTAGGGTAACCTGGGTGCTAGGGTTTACCTCCTTGTAAACAGACCCTGAAAATTGAATAATACTGTATAGAATAAACTACTTTCATAAAGGGTCTGCTTTAAATATTGTTTTTTGTGCATCTAAATAACTAAGCCTTCCTGGCTTGTTATGAAGCAAATATTCTTTTGAAGTACAGACACACAGAGGTGAGAAAGGCTTATTAAGATGCACATAAAGGAATATTCAAATTGTATTCCATATTATGAAAGTGGTTGGTAGCTAATGATTGAATCTGGGGTTTTGTGATACCACTGCAGCACACTCTGACCACTGGTTGTTTATTCTGTTTAATAATTTTCCTCACAATCTTCGAGTTCCTTTGTATAAAATAAAAACAGCTGACAACCCCACTCACATGGTATTTTTGTCTCCGTGGTCAAAGCTGGCATGTAATTATAGAACATCCAGATTTCCTGGGTTTTTGTTTTTTTTTGGGTTTTTTTTGGTTTTCAATTTTCATGTCAAACCTTTGTCTGTTTACTTTGTAATGTTTATCTCAATAGTGAGAGATATGCAATATACTATATATGCAGACCTACTCAATCTTATAGCATATAATTCAATATACATTATTTTTTGTGACAACACCATGAGAAATATTTATTTGCTAAGCTTTTGGCCTGTTGACTCAGGCCTTCATCAGAGCAATAACTATTTATTGTTATTGCTCTGATGCAGGCCTGAGTCAACAGGTCAAAAGCTTAGCAAATAAATATTTTATGTGGTGTTTCCACAAAAAATAATCTATATTACATTATTGCCATGAAAACTCTCAAAGAATTAATATAATTAATTCATCATAAAAGCAACAGTACAGCCCAATAGGCCATTTGCACTATGGCTTACAATAGTGTTGGGTCACTACAACTACCAAAATGCTTTGCCAGCTTCTAGTGATAATAAATAGAGGATAAGCATTCTGACTGGTGGTTATACTCACCTAACACCATTGAATGTCATCATGCAAATGGCTTATTGGGCTTTTTCTGCAGATCTTTTACCATGAAGGCAAAATGCCCTGGGAACAAGGTTGGAGCAGCTTAATGCTAACAATATTACAAATTATATAAACTGCCTATGGCAGTTCATTTATTACATACAGTATTATCAGTATAACACTGTACATTATTTAATAATAATTGGGTCATTCCAGAAAAGATCCATACCTCCCCCACAGAGGAAATTTGTGCCATCCAGGGAGGGGGGGTGGTAAATCTACTTTTGGTAATAGTAAGATGTACTAGGACATCCGAAGGGGAGAGGGGGTCAACTTCACATTTCCTCCGTGGAGGAGGTGTGGATGTTTTCTGGAATGACTCCATTATATATTCGTACATAACACAATTGGTATATGTTTGATTCACTGTTTCTTGTTCAAAGAATATTTCAACGTTTACAGGCATATGGGAAAATAGAAAAGGAAATTGGAAAAAATGTAGTAAATCATGAGTATCATTAAAACTGTGAAAGTTGAAATCAACTTTAATTAAACAGTTAATTAACAGCAAATTATGAATTTTGTTTTGCAATTTCAAATACAGTATACTGTATATTCATGTAAACTTTGCAATACAAAGTTTACATTCCTTGGACAGGAAACAGTGAATCTAGAGTTTACACAATATTGAAAGCCATTCCTACAATTTAACTTTGTCCAACAAAGGGGTCAGCAGAGAACCCTCAGACTGAGCCTAAACAGGAATGGTTTAAGTTGTTAAAATAACCTAGTTGCTTGAGCCAACCAAAAGGGCTGCCTAATATTTTAGACAAGGTTGAATGGGGTGACTCAAAGGGACCTGTCCAGTCATTAATCAGAAATATGGTTTATCACCTACAGGTAGCTTTTTGAAAAACATATTTGATGACATACAGTATTTTGGAAAAGCTTTGAAAGGATTGGACAAGCCCCTCGTAGTCATCCTTTTCACCTTAGCCTAGTCAAATGTCCACTTATGATATATAGTTCATAATGATTTAATGCATGATTGTACTGTACATGTAAGTCATTGTTATCATATTACTATATCAGATGACAATGACAAAGGGAAAAATGTTTTGTACCAAACATAGTAGTCATTGGTCTATACTGGAAAAATGTTGCCCTCAGTTTTGGCTGCATGGACCTCATATTTGGCTTCATTCCATACAATCAAAACTTTGGCAACATTTTTCCAGAATGAACCTCCAGTTTGGTAAAGTAACATAATTACAGTACAGTATATATTATATGTTGTAAGATCAAACCAGGACCTGCTGCAAAAATGCAACACTAAGGCCTTCTGGTTGTAATTGAACCAGAAACCCTGCAATTCTAGTGCAGTGCTCTGACCAGTGATCTACAGAAGCTGTGCAAGTAACAAGTTCTTAAATGTTCAAATTATATACAATAGAAAAGGTTGGTCAGTTATTGTGTTTTTATCAGGCTATGCAAACACAGTTGTGACATCTCGGCACACTTCTTGTGACTTATTTTATAAAATAACTTCTTATTTTATAAAAGAAATAGAAAATGGACATTCCATGTTTATATAACCTAATGCAAACACACAACTGAGTTTGAGAGTCACAAAAACTTTCTAATTCTCCCAAATTATCCTCATGTGTGCACATTAGGCTGAAAATTAAAGCACAGTTGGCTATTTTCTATTTCTTAAATAATGGTGGTAATGTAAACCTAGCTAGTTCCACCAGCATGTAAATCAGGCCAAGGACGGATTTTCAGATTTTGCTCTGGGGGGGTGCCCAAAATACAGGGGGGGGTGCGAGCGCATGCTCCCGCGGAAATTTTTTGATTTTGAACTCTCTGAAACGCGTTTTCCTGCATTTTGGGGTTAGTTTTATGAGCATTTACTTTTTTGGGGGAGTGCAAATTTCTCTAGGGGGGGTGGGGGGGTGGGAAAAGTTCCTGGGGGGGGTGCACACAATTTTTTTGGGGGTGCGCACCCCCCCGCACTCCCCCAGAAAATCCGTCCTTGCATCAGGCTTTTTATGCCGCAGGGTGACCTTTGGAGTTTGATATTTTAAACTTAGGGTGAACCAGTAGATAAACAGAATTGAAACGGGCTGTGAATAAAAATGTCACTAAACATACTGAAAACATCTGGAAATAAGCACTAGGCTTATATATATTAAATGTTTGTTTAATAAAAAGTTTTTTTGTTTGAAATCTTGCCTTCACTTGTTACTGTACTTCTCAATCATATTAATAATTCATGACAAAAATTCAAAAGAAATAGATATTTAATCAGTGATTTTAATCAGTAATTTAGATACAGTAGTTTCTTTTTTAAAATACTGGTACATTGTATAGATTTGTTTGAGAAGCTATACCAAATGCTCATCAGTGTTCTTCCTCCAATTTCTATATGGCCAAACTGGTTAAAAAACTCCACTTCAACCTGTTTGGCTATATTTACTAGTTACATTCTAAATCAGAGGGAAAACACTCACTTGTGTTTGATATTATATTGCTTCACTTACAAATAAATATTTTTATTATATAGATGCGAGTGTTTTATTAGAAAATATACAGTGTTGTATTTTCCATATCCTAACTGGTGAAGATATCGATGACATCATTAAGAATTTTACCTCTTTTTGCATTGAATCTATATAATAAAAAGAAAATTACACGTTGGCTTGAAGATATGAATTTTATCTTCTCGTGGTAAAAATGATATTTTACTCATTCGCTATGCTCATTCGTAAAATATTGTTTTCACCACTTGACGATAAAATTCATATCTTCGCACCACCGTGTAATATCCTTTATATAACAATCAGGTTAGTAAGGCTCCCTAGGGGGCTTTGGATCTAAATGTTTTTCCTCTCTGAGACCAGTGCTTATTTTTAGATGTTTCTAGTACCTGTACCAATATTTATAAAAAGTTAATCTCAATCTATGGAGAAATTATACAATATAGGCTAGAACCAGTGCTGAAAACAGATCAGCTGCTATCTTTTACTGCATGACCAATTTGAGGCAATAAAAATAATTAAGGGAAGATGAAAATCAATGAGAAAAGCAACATTTTTCAGAAATACATGTATAATAATTTTATCCTTTTAATTTTAAATACCTTGAATTTTTATGGCATTACCTATTAAACAGTTTATTTTGTGGGCAACCTGCAGGTGAAGAATGAGACATGGTGTATAATGTTACTCTGGTACAGTATATACCTGTAAAATATAAAAACCAGTCAAGTTTCCTACAGTAGTTTAACTAAAGTTACCAGAACACTTGCGGATATCTCTTAACACAAAATACACTATGAGAAAAAACTATATGGGGTTAACACACAAAAGACATAATATCAACAAGTGTTATGGTGACATTCACACGTAGTTCAAATACTCTGCATGTAGGTAACTTGATTGGTTATTACTTTTACATAATTATACACCATGTCTTAGTTGGCATAGTTATAATATTTAGCTGCAGACAACATGAATGGCAATAATAACAAAGGAAATAGCATGTATGTGACTGTATAATGTATGCATATACTGCAGGGGCGTCGCCAGGCCTGTACTGTGACTGAGGGGATGAATACCCCAACTTCTCACCAAAGTTAATTTTCTAATTTGTCCAAAACCAAGGAGAAAGTATTGAGGGGAGGGGAGGGTGGGGGGGAGGGATTAAGAAAATTGTGAAGGTTTTTTTTTAAGATTAAAAAGTGTGACCTCAAATAATTTAATAAATTTTAAAGAATTCCCACAGCTGGTAGCTGAAACTACAGCTGCAGTGATTTTCATATCATTTGTCACTTAGTGCAGCAGTACCAGGCATTTTTCTCTTTGAAAACACTCTATGATGTCATCAAAAGTGCAACATGAACACCTACTACTGTTCTAGGGCTGGCGATACCCCTGGTGTTGGAATGTGTCACTATAGCACTAACAATTTACAGAACTGACTTACATTTCTCAATGCTTTCCTTTATCTTCTTCCTGAGTCCATGACCACAAAATCTACACAAATCATCTGATACTACCTTTTGTAAACCACAATCACAAAATTCAGGGTTCTTACTGAGCACACGGATTGGGATATAAGAAAGAGTGTTAGAAGAGGTATTGATGTTAGTATAACCATGGACCCGCAGCCAGATAAGTGAAATGTATTCATGTTGAAATATCTGTTCCCATCGGTGTACATATGCAGTATTTGCACAGTACTTAGATATGGCTATATGCTTTGCTTCCCTGCCTTCCATCGAATTCAAACCAAGCCCCAATCCATACTTTACCTTCATCTCCTGGGTGTGTAGTGGAACAACATACCCTAGGGTCCATACAGTAGGGTTAACAGCAAAATATAACCAATAGCCACGATGAAAACTTGTACAATATTGCTTTAACTCATGTACTTGCTCATCTGTTATGTTCACACGACTGAACAAGGAAACAGCATTTCGCAAGCAAAGGCAGAGATAAGCATGAATATGAAGCACTTCAGCTTCTTTACCAGAAACACCATTTTCAAGAACATCAATAAGAAACATAAAATTATACAAAAACATTCTTGAATCCCTACCTGTGAATCTGTAGTCAAACTCCCTTCCATTGGTACCATTATCATTATACCACCTGATTATTTTCTTGGCCAACCTGTTTAAATTACATTTTGATCGAAGAACCTCAACATATTTGGAAAATGGAGTTTCTGATAGAACCTGAAAAAAAGAAGACATAGAAGTAGATAAGTTAGACATTTTGATTGCTTTATTTAAAAGATATCGATGGGCTAAAGCACATGCGTTGTTTTTTAAGTGTAGGGGTTCAACATGAGCTCGGTCAATCAATTCAGCCACCAAAGGAACAAATTCTTGTCGGCTTTTCTGCTGGGCAATAAAAGTTGTCACATTTGATCTTTTTGTGCTGGCTGAAACATTCTTCCGCTCTACTTTCTTCTTTAATTTGTCAACAGCTTGGGCAACTTTAATTCTATCTGAGTATTTCCATGGCTTCCAAGTGTCAGATGACTGGTGACCAAATGTTCCCTTTCCATTGACGGATTATGTCTGTTTATCTACATCTGCAAAAGTAGAAAAATAAGTTGCACTATTACTTAGCTCTCCAGCTAAAAAAGCAAGCATTTTCATGTCATTCGGCAGCTCTGCAATAACAAATTTAACATCAATAGCCTCTCCTTTGCATATAATAGAATATGATGTGCTCTGAATTTTCCTAATATCAGTCATTAATTTGGTCAAATAACGCTTAACAGCCAAACAGTTTTCAGAGCAATTAGCACCAAAAAGAAGAAAATTTTCATTACTGCTCAACACGCCTTGCCCGATGTTGAGAAAACTCACAAGCCATGAACAAGCAGATTCATCCTTTCCAAAAGGAGCACCATCACCACTTAAAGCAATATGGAATGTGTTAGGTTCATCAAAAGTAATAAGTTTGTACTGACCATGATTGAGATAGAACTCAGCCAACTTCAGAAGAAGTTCTTCAATATCACGGTAACAACCATTTACCTTTTCACTTACCTCCAGATCATAACAAAGCATCTCACGGACACAGTTTAACTTACCAATATCGATGGACTTTATATATGACATCAACCTGTGGTAGGGTACTAGCCTGGGGGTGGGACAGTTGGCAACCTTTATACGCACAGCCCGCTTCTTAACTGGTACTTGCTTATATGAACATGCCTTATACACTGATCTATACTTAACCTTACCCATTACCCCCTTACTATAATACACAGCAATCGACCTTAACATATTGTCATTTGAGCTTTCAAACTTCTCAAGATCTTCTTTGTATACTCTTGGAAATACCTTCCCCTTCAGTTTGGTACATTTCTTCACCGCATCCACAATATCATCTTCCTTGCATTTCTTATCCAATGTTTCCAACATTCCAATGGTCCCTGGCTTTAAATTCTCCATACTCCCTCCATGTACTGCACTGATTGCTTCTACCGTGTCTTGCCTTCGCTGCCTTGCTGTTGATATACTACAACTAGCTGTCCCTGTTGGTGTACACTGCCTCCTGACTACTGCGTTTCTGCTTAATTTAAACCCTTCTTCTGTACCATGCTGTACTTCTTGTTCATGTCTAATACCATCTACCAATTCTTCTCTAATCTCCTCTACATCTTCCACTTCACTCACTAATTTGGCTACCTGTATATAGATAATATTGCTTCGTTTATCAAGTACTATAATAAAAGATTTGTGCAGAAACATTAAATTCCTATTAATTAAGCAAAATACAGTAGATATCTTACACCCAAGTATTTGGCTCTAAAATATTATAAGCTTTATGCAGTGTCAAGATGATTGTATGGCAAAAATAAAAACTACATGAAATTACACACAAAAACTGTAATTATAGATTTTTGTGTTCATCCGAAGAGTTATAATCGTAATTTAACGCATTAACTGCAACTATCTTCACCCTGAACGCCTCAGAGTCCGAGGTCTTCAGTAGCCGGAATGAACACAAAAAATATCAAATAACATTATCCCAAAACCAAACAAGTCTTTTGAAGTCTTTGTCAAATATTTCTTACCTTTTCATCCAGTCTCTTAATTTTTTTCGCTGCTGCCCGTGCCTTCTTATTCTTCTCTTGAACGGCCAACCAGCTTAAGCGTTTCTGCTTCATGTACTCGGCAACATTAAAGCGTTTGTAGTTGGACCGTGAGTTGGACGCCTTCGAGAATGACATGTTATTGCACTTTTATGGGACCGAAGTCCAAAAACAAAAAACATACGATCTTAAATAAGAATCACATCTTCTCAAAAAACTAACAAAAAACACAAAATAAGCTTTAACAAAAGATTCTATACAAGACAAATTTGCTCGATTTTCAAGGAATTCGATCGAACGACGCCATTTGCGCAAAAGCCTTGAAGAAGAAACTCGCCAGAGGCAAAATGACGACAGTAACCATGGCAATATTGGTATCATATTGATCCCCATGAGACCCTCTATTCATCCCACTAGAAACCATTATTGTCATGGATAACCCAAACAAGCTAGAGCCTGGGATAATGCGGGGAAATTTCAATTAACAAATTCGTTACCAATCTACCAATATTTTCGCACGGCCACCCTTAAAATGTTGGACATTTGCAACATGCAATTTCGCGCGCATTTATGCCAAGCGTGTGAAGTGTGCGAAAAAGATCTTGAGTAAAGTACTATCTGAAATCATTAACGTTTCTATCGTCCAATCTCTCTCTCTTATCTGTCTTTAATAAGATTTTTGAAAAACATGTGTAAACGACTCAATTCGTATTTTCAAAAAATAAACATATTTTGCGACTCACAATATGGTTTTCGTGAAAAACACTCTACACAACATGCAATTTTGGACATAATCAACGGCGTTCAGAATAACATGGACAAGCAGATGTTCTCTTGTGGTATATTTATTTAGAAAATTATTATTAATAAATTTAGGTTAATGTGAGGGAGTAAGAGATAATGTATCTCCTGCCTCAAAGCGATCATAAGTGTAGTTCCTGTGACAGGTGAACAAGGTCAGATGCAAAAGCCAGATAAATAAAGTGCATAAAAACATGTGCCAAAATGGATAAAGCCGAACCCAAACCTTTATCTAAAGATTCCCCCTTATCAAAACAAAATTCCTCCTTGAGGCAATGATATAAATGAATGCGGCAAGGGTGACGGTGGTCATTCTATCATAGACTCACAGTCAGAGAGCTCACTCAAATCGTTCTGTAAAATAGCAGTCTAAGTTTTTCGGGAATTTTTATAATTCATCATCTGACTTGCATGGTCCCCGGCTTAACGAAATCCAATCGCCTGTCATTTTCAAGCAAACCATCACAACTGAAGGCTCTGGTATGCAACCACAAGACCCGCATCAGCGAAAAGTATTTGTGAGTATGTTCCTTGCTTTCCCGTCCCTAGCATATATATACTTGTGTCTTTACATCGCGTGAGGTTTGGGATTTCTTCCTTAAATTTCTTCCTTTATAATACTAAACCTCGAGAATAACTTATTGCGGTCAGATGACTTGGCCGGCTTAATAATACTTGTCGACAGCCACTCCAGTCTCGGTCAGTCGACGATAAATATAAGGATACAACAAGAAAGAAAAGAATAGTATATATTTAAATAATGAGGCAATCTCACAACTGTTCGAAACCTTCGATATCCTTCAATAGTTCTCAACTAACGCGTTAATTTCTGACACTAAACACTTCAACGCATGATCATGAACGACATATTAAACTGCCCCATTCGAGGTCTTATTGTCATTTCATTACCCTCGGCTACAAGCCCAGATACAACAAACCAAACATAATCTGTTTCTCAAAATATCCAGCGGTTAAAACCCAACTTTAACTTGTTATGCGGCGGCTACCGTGACCGACGAAGGAATATCACTAAGAAAGTCCTGCTAATGGCAATTATGATACGGAACGGCACAGTGACAGTGCCGCTTCACAATTTTAAAGAAATTTCTCTGCGCGCGCCTTGATAATATTTATACCTTGGCGATCGGCGACGTCATTGCAGAGTCCGAGCCTATTAGTTTCTTTCTGTTTCACCCTCTTACGATCTGTTATTGCACAACCCCTCCCTTTGTTGGTTTGTTGTTTTTTTTGCGTGTTTTTCCTGTGTTTTGCTCTGCTTTGCTTTGTCCCCTTTTTCTTGTTTATACCAATATTAGATGACAGTTAATATTAAAAGCCAAGACGGAAGGCCCGTTGCCATGGCGATACACAGAGGTTAAAGCAAAGACTCTCTTCAGACACTCACGCAAGTTCAGAACATAACCGCAATTGACGCAAAACGCACGGCGTTATTTTTGTTCAGTTCCGCAAATAGCCTATTCTATTTTATCCAACATCGTTGATCGATCATCACCCCTAGACAGTACTCAACAAACCATGTGTAAAAAATTACAAATCCAATAATAATCAAGAACCAATTTCCTACGTGATGCATACTAACTATAGCTTGGCGTTGTTTTGCAAGACATTGACACTCGGCACAAAATTTGTAACATAATTGCTTTGTGGAGAAGCTGCTGGTTTCGTCTTGGCTCCACCCAACTTTTTCCTGTCATTGGCTTTTCCCACAGGGTTTTTACCAGCGTCAGGTTTTTTCTGGCCTCCCTGACATTCCAGCATGTAAGCTTTGAGTGTCGGTATTTGCCTAACAGCACCCCGTTTCACACATCAGTAGTGCAACTATAGCGTCAACTGCGGTCATTATGATCCAATATTCATAAGTATTTCTACTTTCTAGTTATTACTACATTAAAATAATATACTTTTACTACTATACAAATCCAAAACCTTCAGTGGGGGAATTATCACTGCGTTCAATTCATGGCAGGAAGTGCTGTCATCCTTATCACTTCACAGAAGTGCTGTGCCTCACACACTTCACCCACGTGAAGGATTTGGATGCGGTAAGGCATTTTCTGACCTACAAGTGCTGAGCACCCCTCAGACTTCGTCAATGTCTCTACTCTAAAATAGGCGATCCCCATTTTAGGCCGCCGGACAGGACACCCTCCTCCCGGTTCAATCAATCAATCAATCAATCAATCAATCAATCAATCAATCAATATTTTATTAAGCACCTGGAAATTTTACATATCAGCTTCTTTTCATTAAATGTTACATAATATGAAGGTGCAAGCTAACTGTAATAACCTTGTAGGGTTAGACGAGACAGTTAGCTTGTAATTTATTTATATCAAGTGGTGAGAGAATACTTTTAGATGATGTGTATTGTCCACTTATCACCAATCTCTCTCACACAGGTAGCCCTATCTGAGAGAAATTCGCAACATATACGGTTTTGGTTTTTCGTAAACAAAGCAATTGTGCCAATGTTGAAAGAATACCACAACTTTACGCTGAATATTTCTCCAGTAGGTATTTCTTTAGTTTCTTTTTAAAGCATGCTGGTTTAAGTTTCTTTGTTTCATCGTCAATTTCATTCCACACTTTCACACCAGAATATCGGATGTTGAATTTTCCATAATTAGTTCTAATATGGGGAAGGGAATACGATAATCTTGAAGCAAGTCTGGTATTATAGTTATGTCTTTGATTAACAGGGAGAAAGAATGTATTAAATGTTTCTGGCAAGCTGTCATTATGAAAATCATACATAAATATTGCGTTATGATAAAAGATAAGATCATGTAATTTAAGGATCCCAAGTTTAATAAACAGAGGGTTTGAGTGTTCATGAAAAATTGAAAATGTCATTAACCTAACTGCTTTTTTTTGTAGAATATATAAAGGATTAATTGAAGAACTATATGTGTTCCCCCAAGCTACTAGTCCATATATTAAATAAGGATATACTAACGAATAATACAAGTTTATAAGAGTATTACTGCCAACAAAATACCTTACTTTAGATATAGCCCCGATGTTACGTTTTATTTTTTTCGAAACCTTTGAAATGTGTGCTTTCCAATTCAAATGACAGTCAATCACAACTCCTAAATAAGTGGTATTAATTTCTTGTTTAAGTAATTGACCATTTAAAGAAACTTTTACCTGATAATGAACTCTCTTTTGAACAGGGTGAAATATAACATAGTTGGACTTTTCAACATTCAGAGATAACTTATTTGCACATAACCACTGATGAACATGTAAAATTTCCTTGTTAACAATGGTTTCTAGTGTTAATAAACTCTTATTAGCATAAAACAAATTTGAATCATCGGCAAAAAGGTGAAAATCAAGAATTCTAGTAGAATTTTGAATGTCATTGATATATAGTAAGAATAAAAGAGGTCCTAGAACAGAACCTTGAGGAACACCACAAGAAATGTTTAATAGTCCAGATGAAATACTTCCCACTGAAACAAATTGTTTCCTATTGTCTAAGTATGACTTTAGCCAATTGTGTGCTACACCCCTAATTCCATAATATTCAAGTTTCTGCAGAAGGATGCTGTGATTGACCGTATCAAAAGCTTTGGATAAATCTAAGAAAATTCCACAAGAATAATAACCATCCTCGACAGCTCTTTGTATTTTATCAGTTATTGACAAAATTGCATGCAAAACAGAATGTTTTGATCTAAATCCAAATTGCTTGTTATGCAATATATTGTGTTTGCTTATGAAATTACTAACCCTTTTGAACATGAGCTTTTCAAGTAATTTATTAAATACTGAAAGCAAAGAAATTGGGCGATAGTTGTTAAGACTCATTGTTGACCCTTTTTTATGTATAGGAATAATTCTGGCAATTTTAAAACTGTCGGAGACAATACCATTTAACAAAGAGCTGTTAAAGATAATCTCCAGTGGTTTAGAAATTATATCTTTCGTTAGTTTTAAAATATTAACAGGTATACTATAAGGACCAACAGCCTTTGAAGAATTTAGTTTATTAATTTCTAATATAATTTCCTCTGAAGTAATTGGGTTTAAAAATATACTGTTTAATTGTTGTGACATAAATTCCATTGGGGTTGCTTCTACAGAAGGTATAGATGTAGCTAAATTATTTCTATGTTGGCAAAGAAATTATTAAATGCATTGGCAATAAATTTACTATCAGTTAGAACATTTTCACCCTTAGAGTATTTTTGATGGTGAACTGCTACTACCCATTGGCTTAAGATTTATGATTTGTTTAATTCCTTTCCATATATTTTTCATATTTGATTTATTGGACATAAAATATTTATTATAATAATCTTTTTTGCTAATTTTAATTAGACGATTTATTTTATTTCTATACAATTTAAATTTTTGGTGATAATATACTGTCCTAGATTTGATATATTTTTTATATAAATTATTTTTGATCTTCAATGACGTTCTAATACCAGATGTTATCCATGGTTTGGATCTGTGTTTAACATCCTTTCTACTCAACTGCTTTAAAGGAATATGCTTATCAATAATCTTCGTTAGTTCAGAATTAAATGTATCAAACATTTCATTAACATTATTGTCGACAGATTATAAGTTCCAATTTACTGATTGCATTTCTTGAAGAAAATTTTCCTCATTAAAATGAGAAAAATCTCTTTTGAATATTTTAAATCCTTTTGGTAATGTTGAAAATTTGTTTATGATCGAAAAATTTGGAAGGTGATCAGTTAAATCATAAAGTATATTGCCACTAATAGTATGATGAGAAATTGAATTAAAAAACACATTATCAATTAAAGTGGCTGTATGATGGGTTATTCTAGTTGGTTGCAAAATATGGGGATTGAAAAAGTAAGATCCCAATGTGTTTAGAAATTCATCTGTGCCCGGATGTGAATCTGCATTTAAGAGATTTAAATTAAAGTCACCCATCATGACACAGTATTTCTTTTCTCTACTGATTTTATCCATTGCTATATCTAAGTAAGCCATAAATGCTTCAAGATTACTATGCGGGTGCCTATAAATGACCCCACAGATTAAATCATCTTTAGAGTCACTCTGAACTTCAATCCATAAACATTCATAATCAGGAGTAGATTCAGACAAATCATCTCTTACTGTGAAATTCAATTTATCAGAAACAAAGAAACCTGCCCCACCTGCATTTGATAAGCTAGGTTGAGAAACAAATGAATAGCCTGGAATAGCATGGTTACTTAAAACTTCCTCAGAAATTTTATATTTAGTTTCAGTCAAGCCAATCAAAGAAAAAGAATGACTTATCTCTGCTAGCATCTGCAATAAACTATCAAAATTGGCATTTAAGCTTCGAATATTGGAGTGAATAATTGAGAAATGATTGTTCGAAGTGCAATTTGATATTTCGTAGCTGTTTTTGAAATCTAATGCAGAATAATATCCGAAATTTGTTTGTTGAGGTAAGTTTAAGTCAGGATCTAAATCAGAAAGAATACTACTAGACTTTAAATTCAATAACAAATCTAGCTGAGGTAGTGAGTCAATGTTAGATGTCATCTTAACTTATAAGTTATTGCTATATAAACATATTTAAATTATGATGTTACGGTTCACTTATCTTGTCTATCTTCTTGCGTATTGAGACAATTGGGTCTTCGTGATTGTGCCAAGATGGCAAGGTCATGCATAGACGAAATTAACATCTTAGGAGTAGTTGAATCCTTTCGTAAATAGATCTTTCCTTGTACTGTCCAAATAAATTTATAGTTCATCGAATACTTCATCTCCATACTTTTTAACATCAATGTAAAAGCCACTAGATCATTCAAGCCTCCTCACAAAGTTTACATCTACAAGAAAGCTGATTTTACTAGCCTTAACAATTTTATGTTACGTGCATCAGATAATTTTTTCCTATCTAACCCTCAAGACTCATCAGTATCTGAAAACTGGGACAAATTCAAGTCAACCCTAACCGAAGGTATTCAAAAATATGTACCCCATAAGAAATCTTCTCCTAAGTTTAAACTTCCATGGATAAACTGTTCCATCAAACGTCATATGCGAAAGAAAGATCGGCTACATAAAAAAGCTCTTAAATCCCATAAGCCCAAACACTGGGATGAATTTAAAAAAGAACGAAATATAGTATCTCGCCTTGTAAAACAATCCCATAGCAGTTACCTGAATGACGTTATTGGTGCAAGTTTAGACACTAACCCCAAAAAATTTTGGTCCTATGTCCGTGCAAGTAAATCTGAAAGTACTGGTATCCCTCCCTTAAAATTTGCCGACAAATTATGTGTTTCTGATAAAGCAAAAGCTGATGCCTTAAACTCTCAATTTCATTCTGTATTTACCCATGAAAATCCTATAATACCAAGTAAAGGTCAATCTCCATACACTTCCATCTCAGACTTGATTATTAACTCGCAAGGTGTGGCCAAACAACTCTCTCAGCTTAATCCTAGTAAGGCCTGTGGCCCTGACGAAATTCCAGCTAGAATCCTCAAAGAACTCGCACCTTCCATTTCGCCCTGGCTTTGCTTCATTTTTCAGCAATCTTACAACACTGGTATATTTCCACCTGACTGGTCCAAGGCTCTTGTCTCCGCTGTATTTAAAAAGGATATGAAATCAAATCCAGCCAACTATCGTCCAATCTCCCTGACATGTTTGTGTTGCAAAGTAATGGAACATATCATTCTTAGCCATGTTGCCAAGCATTTAGCATTTCACAACATCCTCATTGATCAACAACATGGCTTTCGAAAGTTGTTCTCCTGCGAGACCCAGCTAATTACCGCCATAGATGATTGGGCTAAAAGTATTAACCAAAGAAAGCAAACTGATGTTATACTACTAGACTTTAGTAAAGCGTTTGATACTGTCCCCCACCGCCGCCTGATGTCCAAGCTTGATTATTACGGTATTAGAGGACCATCAGCTGATTGGATCAAGGCTTTTCTATCGAACCGTTCCCAAGTTGTATCTGTTAATGGTTCCCACTCTGATCCAAAACCAGTGATTTCCGGAGTACCCCAAGGAACAATCCTAGCACCTGTCTTATTTTTACTTT